>VXBQ01011798.1:28008-84990 GCA_013400175.1 Phainopepla nitens | reverse complement strand
TATTATTATTATTATTACCCTTCCTCTTCTGTTCTAATAAATTTTCTTTCTCTGAACCCTTAAGTTTTACCTTTCTTTTGTTTCTCTACCCCATCCCACTGTGAAGCAATGAAGAGACGACAGAGGTGTTTCACCTCTGTGGGGTTAAACCACAATATTGGTCCATGATATCTGGTAGTACTTTTCTCTTGGATTTTGGGTTGTTTATGGGGGGTTTTTGTGACTATTGTCTTTCATTTAGTATGTCTATCTATCTATCTATCTATCTATCTATCTATCTATCTATCTATCTATCTATCTATGCAGCATATATTTATCTAGGAAATATTGAGTTAGCTTTTTGATGCCATTTGGTTAAACTCAGTTTGAAGATGTCTGATTTTCAAATGTTTTCATCAGTATATTGATTTAGAGGGCACATTTCATGAGTTGATATAATAATTTTTGCAGTGATGAAAGCATTGTGTAAGAGAAAATTTATACGTATATCAAATAATTTAGAACATCAAAGGGAATTTTAGAAAAATATTTCATTAAATAGACTTTTTTTCCCCAGGAGGGAGGATGAGGAGATGTAGTGTTGCTGTCCTTTAGCACTCAGCTACTTGCTCATGCCCCCCTTTCCTGGTAGGATGCGGAAAGAATCAGAAACCTAAAAGTGGGAAAGAAACACAAAGATTGAGATAAAACCAGGTTATTAATTACAAAGGTATAACAGCAACAATAACAATAGCATAATAAAAATAGTAGTAATAGTAGTGGGAAAAAAGGACAAAACCAGTGTGAAACTTCCGAAGTTGTGAGTAAAAAATTGCAAGAAAATAAAAGCCCAGTTTGGCACAACAAAGTCACAGGGTAAAAGTTTATTATCCTCTTTTAAACTAGTGTTTATGAAGAAGGAGAGATACAGGAGGTAAGATCAAAGTGTAATTGACTTCTGAGATATCCTTTTTAAAACCTTATTATTAGATAAAAATACAAATGCCTATACTAAATGCACTATTTATTGGCATAACTGGCCTTTAAGTTTATGAACTATATATTATATTTCATGGTTTTTAGGATCTAATATTTAAAATTGGTTTGTGCTCAAGCCCAGTAATATCCATTTTGTTCATCATAATATAAAATAAGACAATACTCTCTTGTGCAAAAAGAATGAAGTGGGCTTAAATTGCGACATAAGTTTTCATCCTAATTATCATCACATATTTAAGATGCTAAATTTAAATTTTTGCCAAAATCTGCTCCATAAAAGCCTGGTGGTAGTTTTTAGAAGTGTCTGGATCATATTTATTATTGGCAAAGAGCAGAATGTATACACAAAAACACTTTGTATACACAATGTATACACAAAAGCACTTTTCTAAAAAACCTTTTCATTCTTAAATTGAAACAGAAAGTAAAATTCATAGCTACAATATAAGACTTGAAGACTTTAATGCTTTATTTTTTGATTTTCCGGAGTTTTATGCATTAAACTTTCTTTAGTACCATGCTTCACATTGCAGATAAATTTGATTTCAGATTTATCCATGTACTTTTGGGACCACTTTGTAGATAGCTTAGTGTGGATTTGGGTAAATCTAGGTTACTCCACTATGACTTATGGGTGTCTGGAGAGGACACACGCTAGATTTCACAAATTTTAGAGTTGATGTTGAGTATCATTGGTTTTTCAGTATACTGGAGAAATTCTAGGCTTCATTCTTTAAACAATGTCTGTATTCCTCTCCAAGGCAAACAAGCACATACATGTTAAGAATGGTAGTAATTCCTTTAAAATTGATTGAAATAAAGTCTACTTAATCACCTCTTGCCAAACTTTTCATGTTTCCTTCACATTAGATGAAAACATTTTAAAAGAGTTAAGTGTCCTGGGTAACTCCTAGCCATGCAGAGACAGAGGCATATACAAGGGAAATTAATTTCTCAGGTTCATTAATTTGTGCACTTGAGCAAATAATAAATATAGGCTTGGGCTTAGCAAGAGTTTTACAGTATTAGAAAGGAAGGATATATTTATTAGGAAGCAGAATTGTTAAGCCTAAAGGCCACATAAGAAGGAAAAAATATGTTTGGTGTTCAGATTTACTATGAAAAAGAGGGAGTTTCTTGTATGAGATGTATATTTAGAGCATGGTGTTAAAAAAGTCAAGGATTCAATCCCCATACCGGCCATTCACTTAAGAATTGGAGTCAATGAGCCTTGTGGGTCCCTCCCAACTCAGAATATTCTGTGATTCTGTATTAATAAAGTTTGTAATAAAGTTTCTCCAATCAATTTTGAAAAATTAATGAAATTTTCACCATGTATTAGAAATGACACGTTTGTGAAAACTACAAAATGGTTAACGGTGAGTCTTGTCTTTAATCTCAGGAAAAGTGTAGCTTCTGTAATAAGATTAAGTTTCTGTCTAGACAAAGTATTTGACTCACAAAATTTCAGTCATAGGTTAAATACTGCAAGTGTATTTCATAACTTCTGCTGAAAGTTATTATAAGAAATCCGTCTGTGCATTTCTTTCAGCTTCTAAATTGAATGTCAGTTTAGTTCGTAGGACTGTATTTCAGTCAATAAAAATTTACTATGACTCAAATTCACTTTAAAGTGGTGAGTTAAAGAATCACCTAAACTTTTTTCAGATTTCTTTTTTTAGAAGAACAACATTAAATGACATTTTAATTTTTTTATGTCTGCTTTGCACCTCCATGGGGAGTCAGTCAAAAACACAGGTTTTGTTTCGATTTCATATAAAGAAGATGAACTGCTTTTCAAGAAATGGTGAAAAAATCATGAAGGCTACTTTGTGTGCTTCAAGTTATTATGTTCATGTAATAGCAAACCTTGTATTCAATTAGATCTTGACGTATGAGTTTAATTTTTTATTGCAATCCATCAGAGATTTTACAGGGTGAATAACAGAACTGCTAAATATGACAAACATGTCAAAGTCAGTGAAGGATTATGATCTGGTATGAATAATGTAACTGTTTCATAAAATAACAGTACAGATAGGACTGTTTGTCAATACTTTGTTATAAATTATCTACCCTTGGGGGCTGTAGTAGTATACCTACGTGTATGGTTCGAAAGGACCAAAATTCAAAGGTTTTTCAGAGTAAGCTATCTTCTCTAAAGTAGCTATTTATTACCCACAGTATCCTTCCTCAAATTTTAAGAACTAGGAGTAGACTGAAAACTGCCTAATGTTTTCGGAATTATTCTCTTTAACAAAACGTTTTTGTTGTAAAATATTTGTATTCCATTAACACCATAATAGCCAAAATTCACTAGAGTTACACTGAAATACTGATAAAATAATCTGGTCAGTTCTAATTGCCACTGTCACACCAGTGTTGTTGCTTATACAGATAGCAGTGGTGATATCAAGGTTCATATTAGGTAAGGGGTGTGTAAAAGCATACAGTATATCCAGGGAACTTCCTAGTTCCAACATTGTACAAATGCAGCTAAGCTAGAGACAGGCTTCCAAATGAATTCTATTATTAAAAAATTCAAGATGCATTAACAAGATTATTTATTTTTCATTCAGTTCTGGAAATATGAGAAAATACTGAAGTACTGGAAAACATGAAAGAAAATAGAGAGGGTAAGTTCATAGGCATATTTAAGTATGAGAGAAGTTTTTCAGGAACTATAAACCAGCTACACACCTGTAGTGTGATGGAATAATAATAGAATGAAGATTTTTTTTCAAAACATTTATACTGATAGAATTGCTGGTCTACCTGATAAATACTACTGTGTGGTTGTATACTTTGATTTCTCCAAGGTATTTGAGTAGCATATTTTTGTTCAAAAAATATCATACGATATGTAATTATAACAGCAATGAGTAGATGTAATTTAAAAGTGGTTTGTTAACTGCAATTCCCTATAATACAACAGAGAAATATCATAGTAAGGCATATTTTTGAAAAAATATCTTTTGGATTTTTTTCAAAATTTTTACCTATGACTTATATGACATGGTGACTTTCTAGTATGGCTGCTAAATGACTGGTTGATGAGGGAAGCATTGGTAAGTAAAATTAATAAAACTTCTCCCCTTTAGTATTACTAAATCCAAGTGATTACAAGTTTTGCATTTGAGAGTAAATAATACATGTGATATACAGCCATATGAATTCTATAATTCTGTAAATCAGTAATTTAAAAGAAGACAGATTTCAGCATCAAAGTTTGATTCTACATAAATTCTCACTTGTACAGCTCTTGAAGGAAAAAAAAAAAAAAAAACAGTAAAGAGGAACACCAGAAAGGAAGGAGTTGTTTTAGTATAGAGAGTGTGTAGAACAGCTAAAATTCTATAGCCAATTCAAGACAACAGTGAATACTGCAAAGTGTTAGGAACATCACCTGAAGTGAGGTCATAGTTCCTACGAGTAGTGTGGAAAACCTGATAAAAGCTCAGTTGCTACCACACAGCTTCCTTATGACAATTAGTGATCTGCTGTCTTTAAGATTTCAAATGAAATCCACATTAAATATTGCTGGAAGACAAGCACTATAGTATAATCCTTTACTTAAAAATGTCAAAAGACAAAAGTGGTTCATTAGGAAGAATGATGAAGAAAAATACCTGATTGTAGAGAATTTTCAGGCTTTTTGGTAATTTCACAGTGAAATCCACTGATTGGAAGGTTTCACCAACTTGGTCTTTAAATCTAAGAGATTTAGCCTCAATCACTTTGTGTTAGAAAAAACTGGGAGCTTATCACTTGAGCATGTGCAATTTGTGACAATCAAATTTCTACAGTAAGGGAATAAGGCTTTTAGAGTATCAGCAAGTTAACATTGCCAGAGCTAAATCTCGAAAGCTTTGGGTTCATCAAAACTTGCAGTAGTTCAGCTTAACAGGGGAAATGGACTATGATCCTCTTTGCTAGGACACCCTTTCCTTCTGGTTATCGGACGCAGGCCCCTGGAGAGGATGGGATTTTAGCATAGCACAGTTCAGAAGGCAGCAGACCATGACCAAGTTTCATTTTCCATTGCATGAGGCTGTTGTCCTCAGAGGTAAGAGAAGAAAACTGTCCGCCCTTAGACTCACTGCTGGCTTGATGTTCTCTTTTGGTTTTCCTTGAAAACCTTCTTAAAAAGGATCAGATAAATGGCTATATCCACAGTGGACCAATAGTGTAGAACACGCTAATAATAAAATATTCCTGATAACGTTATATTTCTCAAAAAATATTCCTCAACTTTTTAGTGGCTCTGGCTGCATGACCTTTGCCCCTCTTCCCACCCCACTCTCTACTTGGTAAGAAAGATTAGAAGACAAATAACCTCATTACTTCGGTACACCTACCTACAGCTAATGTAGTCATACAGCAAAAATGTGAGTGAAGAGAGATGAAATATTTTTAATCAGTCTTTAGACAAAATAGTCAATATTCAGCTTCTCATCTTGGGGATTATTTTTCATGATTATGATGCTTAAAGATTTTTCTAAGAGCTCCTGTAGGAGTATGGAATTAATGTTATTAACCATGTCATTTTCATTCTGAGTGAAAGATTTGATGTCTCCACAGTAACAGTTAACAACACTGAGTTACTAAAGAAAAATAATGCAACATATAACATTTTTTTTCATTTGAGGTTTATTAAGCTCTGTAACATTTTTGGTCTTCCATGCTCCATAATGTAGTTAGCTTTTCTATAATGAAGGATAAATTCTCAAAGTGCAATCTATAGCCATGACACTGACATAAACAAGAATGATATCTTCGGGGAAAATTTTAGGCAGTGGTACCTGTGGCAGGACCTTTAACCCCTGATACCGCAAAAGCTTATCTCCCCATAACCTATGGCTGGGTTAGGCTGGAATGATTTGTCATGTGATGAGTTATCTTGGCTGAGAACCTCCTTAGCCAGCAATATACATCCTGGCTTGAATGGTGAGAAAGTAAAACCTAAAATTAGTGATTGCACAACACAAGCATTTTTACAACTATAAAAGACCATGATGATTTTCATGAAATGAGAAATCTCTTGTACAATCTTGGAGTGTTTGGAGAGTTCTCGATGTTAAGATGTTGGCATTGAGTTACTTCCCTGAGATTCTGAGAAACTGAGAGATTCTCTGCACACTGCCATAATTCATTGGCAAGTGACATTGACTCCTAATGTATACTTTTTCTTCACTAGCTACAACATAAGGTACCTTTACTAATATTATTGTGACCTATATTTTTTATCTACTAGTAGCTCCTTTGTGTTATCCTGTGCGGTGAGTAATCTGTTTGTCTTATGTCAGTTTCCTTGGCCTAGTCAAATAAATAATTCATGTTGTAATCGGCCTGATTGGTCATTATTAAGAACTTGCCAGCGAGCATGGGTTTTGGGGTGCTGACCACCTCAACAAAGCTTCTGTCTACTGCCAGAAACCTGGAAAGGCAGGGATTTGTCTAAGCTCTCCCCTCTCCATTAGTAACAGTAGTAAAGAGGCATTTCAGTCTAGGCAGAGCTGAATGCGTTTTTAATAACCAAATAAGTATGTGGGACATGAATTTCTGACAAACAAAATTACAAAGATTCAATTATTAAAACAAATAGACATGATCTTAAGAAGTTGTGCAATAAGTAATATGGAACATGAAATGTCCTGACTATTCAACAGGAGGTCTTTTTAGACAGCCATTGTGTCATACTAATGTTAGTGAAGGACTGACCAAGAATTAGTCTCCTTCATCACCTGCACTGTAAAGTTAATGAGAATGTAACTGATGCAGTTGTCGGGCAGTGTGAATATCAGGATTACCTAGGATAACTTAGAGTATATTCCTGAGATTCATTAAGCTTTTTAATTGTTTCAGTAATTAGATAAATTCTGAGTGTTTATGTTTGTTTTTGTTTTGGTTTTGTGATTTTTTGGTGGTTTTTTTGTTTGTTTTTTTCTGTGAATGTAGCAGTATAAGAAATTTTAGCATCAAAGTATAGTTCTTAAAAACGTATGCTGTTAAGTGATCTGTCACTTCCTGTTGAAAGTTTTGTTGTTGGAAATTTTAGTAATTCAGAGAAAAGAAGCTGTCATGTATGAGAAACGGCAAAATATTTTATTTGTAATGAACTTGCTAAAAATACTTAGAAAAATAAAAATTTAAATATAAATATTTATGCAATGTATATATTGGAAGACCATTGTGACTTATTTGTGGTGTCAAACTTTGTAAAAAATAAAAGTTTTAAAACTACTAAATTTATAACTTAGAGCTAGCTGTTAATAGAATGTATAATTTAAAGTTGTTGACATTATAGCAAGGATTTGATAAGCACTGGCTGTAGGCTCGTAGAATTAACATTTATTTAGATTCCAGTTTGAAACTCTGCTGAAACATTCCTTTTAGGACACTGTATTGGATTAATTATGTTTTTATCCAAGACTACTTGAAAAATAAAAAAATTCTGTTTTGTCTTTAGATAGACTTCATCATGTGTGAGCAATTTTGGAAATCTTTAAATTATAATTGTACATAAAATATTTCTACTAGTGCACAACTGAAAAATAAACTTTAATTCTCACTTTATCAACTCATAGGTGTTGTCTTTTACTACCACCTCACCTTAATCTACTAGTTGTCTTTCTCACTCTCAAGAGCAATTAATTCCTGCAGTATGTAAATACACACACAAAAAACTGTTCACCATTGGACAATATTTGCAATATGCATTTGCAATTCAAAGTTTACCCTTTTTTACAGACACCACATGTATTAGCTCTCTTCTCAGCGCTTATCTTTTCTCTCATGCAGTTTTATGGCTTTTTTGCCAGGAACTTTCAAAAACAAGTTACAAAATCCCTCTCCACGGTGTGTTTGCAGTATGTTGCATCTGTTCTGACTAAAACTGTTGCTGGAGTGAAATGAGAAATAAGACTATGGCAGAGGATCACACATTTCTTGAATTCTTTTAACCATGCCTTTGGGTTTGTAAGGGAGAGCAATACTAAAGAACTGAACCTGAAATCTATTCAAGCAAAAGGAAAAAAAAAACAACAAACAAACAAACAAACAAAACTCCAACCCAAACCAGAAAGAGGAGATAGAACAATCTTAAAATTAACAATTCAAGTAAATGATATCTTTTTTAGTACTTTTTGATCTTTATGCTTGGTCTCAACGTGATTCCTGACTTTTTCAAGTGTGGAATCACACCCAGGAAAACTTCTGTGCATTGGTTGTAATTAACCGTAAAGCATGAGATAACCATGAAAATATTATGTTCAGCATTCTTTTATTTATAGACTGATGGACTGATTTATTTAAGCAATAAATTAACACATTTTTTTCATCTATTAGGAATATAAAAACATTGAGCATGTTTGTAGAGATGTCAATAAGTAATACTCAACAGCATAAAATTGAATTAGGACACAGTTAATCATATTTTTATAATGCATCTGAAGGGCAAGACAACAGTTCAAAATTCTAAAAAGTAATTTAGTGAAGGTCATTCATCACATAGCTACCTCAAGCAGAATGATGGAGGTATGTGCACAAATAATCTAATTTCTGTTAAGTCAGAACACTGAATTAAATGTAATGTACACAAGTGATTCATGCTCGTATAAGTTCAACTGATATCATATGAGCTCAACTGATATATATTCAAATTAAAGAAGTGTCAAATTATAATTATCTACCAATGCAGACTTGCTTCAGTCTTAAGAAATAAATTATTGAACTATCTCCATGCATATATCTCTGTATGATTGACTAACTTCTATAATCATTTATAGTTTGTGTTTGCCCTCTGTGCTTTACAATTTATTTACTTCAGTGTAACCTTTTTATCCTGTTTGGTACCTCAGTTATTCAAAGGAAATCCCCCTTGTGTATGTATGCTTATTTTCTACTCCAAAATTATTCATTTTCATGTTCTTAATTCTTACTTATTTCATTCTGGTTAACTACTTTGTTCTATGTGAACAACATGACTTGTTGAAGGCGTGACATGTTGATCAAGTTAAGCATTCACCTTTGTACGGGTACACACGCACACATGGGCACAAATATATAAAGATGGGAATCTCTATCTTAAATAACTGTGAACATAGCTGAAGTTTTGTACAGAAAACTCCAGATAACCTATGTGTGATTCTGGATATTTATGTAAGGTGCAATATGGATGTCTCAGTGTGATATTCTTCATGAGGAGATAATGTGCCTAAAGGACGTTTCCTTTAGTGTTCTAGAAAGAACGGAGAATAAAATAAATTCTTGCTACATAGATAATTTTTAAAATAATGATTAATAGTATCCAGTTCATAATCTACACTGAGAGATAGTTTCATATCAAGATAATAAAGATCTTTAAGGCCTTCCACTTATTTGGGGTCATTTATAACTAGAATGAACAGATGCATTCAAGTCCTATTTCACATGTTCCTGAATTACTGGGAGCATCTGGAGCAACTTACAGAAGTGACAGTACAAAACATAACCAGTGCAAGTTTTTTCAGATAATTCTCAGACTGTTCCATAGGCATAGTGTTGAATAAAGAAGCATTGACTATAATAAAATAAGAAGTTAAAATTATGGATTTTTCAGAATATATTTCAGAGTTAAGGCTCCCCTACTGGATACTGAAGTGGCAATATCACCATCTGAAGGTCCAACTTCAAATTAACATTAAAACACATCCTAGCCACCCTTGTGTATCTGGATTCACAGATATTCATCACTCATCAGAGGACGTTAGCCGAGACTGACATGAAAAAGCTGTGTCAAAAAAGCAAAAAGTTCTAAAATGTAATAGGGAAATTTTTGCTGTGGTATCCATAGGATGCCACATGAAGACATCTTACTGTTATAAACCATCTCAATCAAATGTTCTGTCTTCAAAGACAAAGGGAAAATAATTTATAAAAAAGTAATTAATTGATTGATTCCATTATTTTCACAATAATATTTAGAAACCATTCTGTTCTTTACCACAATTATAATTTTTGAAAAAAATTTTGAACATAAATTCAGTACTGGACAACTTCTTTTAAGTTCTTCTTAAGCAGCATTATTATAATCTACTCTTTGGAAATAACTTTGCATAAATCCACAAACTCTGTCTGTCACTTCATCTGGAAAAGCTGAGAAAACTTTAAAAAGTGTAGAAGTTTAGTGCTTTGCTTACAGGTCTACAGATTTATTTTTTGCTGTGACTATCTGGAAATAAAAGGTTGCATATAAATAGTGGAAAGGATGTGAAATAAAATATTAGGAGGATTAGAAGGATATTGGAGGATAAAAAATAAGCCTGGACCTTTTTACAACCTGGAATAATCTTCTCTGAGACTTTAAGTCTCTTTTGCTTGGTTTTGGAATAAAAAATGAAACTGAACAGTAACAACTGTGTACGTGAAGAATCAGATTTTGTTCTCCAGGATGTTCATGACTGCCTTTAGCAAGAAAAGAAGAGTTACTGTATAATAGCAGAGATTGCAGGGGTCAGTGTCAGAAAAACTATTGCATAGAATTTCAAATTTTAGAAGAGATCAACAATGCAATAGACAACAAACTATTTTGTTGGGTGAACCACTAAACTACCATTGAAATATTTGACATCTGTATCACCCGTGTTGAATAGCAGCCTAATATAAAAACCATCTAATATGCTACTGATCAATCATAAGTTTCTACCATCAAACAATAAGGAAAGAAATTCCTAAAGCAAGTCAAAACAACAACAAAAAAAATCTTATTTGGGAATTTTGATCTTTCTTGACAATTTTCTGATAAAACAAAAGAACACCACTTGAAATTGCAACGTATTAAGAGTTTCTGATTGAAACATACACTTGGTATATTTAAGTACCATTGGGAATTATTTTTTCGTTGCTATGACATAAAAAATATGATGCATGTGTCATAGGTATTGGGGTTTTGTTTTCTCTCCTGTAAAATATTCTTTTGCAGTAAAAGTTCAAACAGTATATTTAATAGTACATTTGCTAATAAAAATTAATTTTAACCCATTAGAATAAAAGTAATAAGATATTTAGATTAAAAAACTTTGTGTAACTTTGCTTGGAATACTTTTTGTATAACTTAATCAGACAATAATGAACTGTATTTTCAATAAATTAATAAAAAGGCTAAACAGCTGTTGATTAAGAAACAGTAATGAAAAATATAAATAATTCTCACCCCATAGAAATCTCAGCAATAAAATTTGCAAATTAACAATTCTTTTAAGAGACCATTGATATATCTAACTTTGTACATGAAAGACATTGCAAGATATCGCACTGAGAATGACTCAATAATTAATGAGCTTAATAAATAAATAAATAAATAAAGAATATGATTGTCAGGATCTAGTCACAGGTGTAGACGAATTTCTTGTTGAGCAGGGACACGAGGTGCCCTTGCAGAAGTTGGACAATCCAATCTTGGCCTAACTGCGGCCTGCAGATGCCTAGAAAAGGCCAACAGGGGCCTGCAAAGGCCTGCGATTTTGAACGTAGAGAGAACGTAGGTATGAAGACAAAAATAACTTAATCACTGTTTTTATAAATTATACCAATTATAGAATGTTTTATAGTTAAGTTAGAACAATGTAACCAATCAGTCAAATCCTTCTTCAAGAATGGAATGTCAACTATTTAATCATATTTAAGCCAGGTGCGCAACAGAATAAAGACACTTCACCATTTTAACTGCATCAGTGTAGGTGACTTTATTTATACCCCAGCTACTCATTAGGCACCCTGCATCACACAGGAACTGTCAATGACAATGGAAATGTCTCTGTTTCATCTCTAACCTCCTGGCTTTCAATTAAGATCAAAGAGCTCAGTCTTTTAAAATGCTCATATTGCCATTTTGTTATGCATATTTAATAATTCAGGACATTTTTTTGAAATTTTTCATGGAAATACCATGGTTAAAAGGTGGCTTTATCTCACAGTAAGCACTTCTGCCACAAGAACCCAAAATTTACCAAATCCCAGTTCACACGGGGAAGAGTCAGGCCCTTCAATGCTCAGTTGCAAATAGTAATTTATATCTACTCAAAAATAATCTTAATTATTGTCAAAGAAGAGTAATTTCCTTTTATTTCTTCTTTGTCTCAGTTTTTTTTTCAATTCTATTTCTTGTTTGAACCACAATCATTCAAAAAACAAACCTTGACTTCCTAAAAGTAACAGTAATTCATATTAACCTGTAGTGGTCCAGGAAGTTTTTCATAATGTAAGCATGGAAGGAATTTGGAAGGATATCAAGATACTATGCATAAGGAGCCACATATATGTGATGACCACAATAACAGAAAATCAGAAATATTATAGAGGGCAAGATCACTGCCCTTGGAGATTAATAACAAATGATGGGTTATAAAATTACTAGTAAATCAGTAATGAAATGGAAAATGTTATCTCAGAATATATAGAGAAGCATTCCAGCCATAGCTTGTAGCACAGGACACCACAAAATTGTTCACTTTATCTTAAATAGTTCTGCTAAGATCTTATCCATATAACAAATATTTAAAATAATTTTTAAAAAATATGATGTATTTATCTTATATATGCCTGTGGACCAGGAAAATTTGATATAATGGTGGAATAAATAATGTACTGCCAAAGAAGGTAAAATTTTTGTCTTATATAGTCAAATGATGTGGTTATTAAATATAGAGAGGAGAAGAACAAGGAAAGGAGGAAGCACAATCTGAGCTTAAAGAATTATTACTGGATGTTTGTATATTTAAACCAGTAATTAGAAAATTTTCTAAAAAAAATAAAATACTGATAGTACCCTTTCAGTAGGAGCATCAAGACAAAAAAAAACCAAAAAAACAAGAAAATTATTTCTAACATTAATCTACATCATTCTATAAAAGGAGTTTGATGGCTGAACTTGAAAACATTTCAAGTCTTTTAAAATCCTATTTGGAATAAAAAAAAGGCTAAAAACCCAATGACCAAACCCATGCTCCAATACAAACTTCTGGAAGAAAAAAATAAAGTCATGACTTATAATTACTTGGATTGTTAGTTTTAAAGCAAAGAGGAAACTACCTCATACACATCCTAAAGAGGACTTCTGCCATCCTGGAGAATCCTGTTATTCATGTTATTTTTCTTTTTCACAGTGACAGTATGGCCCATCATTATCCTAGAGTCATCACTCTGTCTTCAACCTGGTCTGAAGAAACTTGTGTCTGTACAAATCCTGTGCCATTGTGCTCTCCCCCTAACTCTTCCTTCTGTATGTCTCTCTCTATCCCTTTTGTTTTTCAAGTTTGAGTGGCCTAATCAAGAAAAGCAGTGAAATGTAGTGAAAAACAATCAGGGACTAAACATTTATAGAAACATCTGATGCACTTTACTGTCACAAGGTTAACACATTTTTAATCTGATTAAGAGACCAGATGCTGTTCTATGTTTTTTCAGCAATGAGATCATCCAATAACAAAAATAAAAAGCTTTGTAACATTTGTTATTCTTCATGTTTCAATTGCACAAATTTGCTGTTATGTCTTCTGTGCTGTTTAAAAATGTCCCTGCATGATAAAAAATATGTTTGTCCCTGCATGAAAAAAGGTAGGCAACATCTCTCATCATCAAGAGAATTATGATAAACAGGATTTTTTTGGTACAGCATAATATAGCTGAAGAAAAATAAGAACTGTGACTCCTGTTATGTGCTATATTAACAACTATATTTTTCTAAATGTTTTAAGTTACTCATTGCATATTGTTTTTCTACAATCAAATTAAATGGTATTGTCATAATAACATCACCAGCAGTAATAGGACATGAACCCCCAAACCACTTTAGCTGCTCAATGTGATAAGAACTCACAAGCACTTAATTTTTTCTTTCTCAGCTTTTTGTGAGCCCAAAAGGCTCCCCTGTACATGGCCTTTCTCAACTAAGCAAACCAACATGGTCTGTTAGTAATTAAGACTCTAGGCAAAACTATCCGTGAAATTCCAAAAGTATTTGTTTTATTTTCAGAAATCAGTTGGATTGTTAAACTTCAGGAATATCTGTTAGCATGCCCAAATACCGCCATGTAAAGACAACGAGACATAATAACAGGGCAGTGGTTATACAAGTGACAGTTTTTCAGGTGGAAATAACCTAAAACTGCCTTCTTTATAAACAGAACAAGAGAAAAATATTCTACATATCACTTAAAACCTCACCCTGTAAAAAAAAAAAATAAAACCTATTTTTGTTTATTTGCATAGGCTTAGAAAAGACATGGTCATGTATGAAATGTGTATGAGGACATGGTCAGAAACACGGATAGGAAAGCAATAACAGTGGTGGCCCTGAGCACATCTCACCTTCTAGGAGTTCAGATGGCTGAATCCAAATGGAATCTCAATTATGTCCTTCACTGGTAGGAGCTATCACAAAAAAGCTGGAAGGTTGCCACTCATTTCCTTAGAATGTATCTTTAAATATTCCAAAGCATGATCAACACCCTCACTATCAAGGAACTTTGGGATGGGCTTAGAATGTTAGAGACAGGATCTAGTGTGTAGACAATGATCAGGGTCAGCCCTCGTGTGATGCTGGTCTGTCATGATGACATATGTCCAAGTTCAAGTTAACCAGTGGGACAACATCAAAACTAAGATATAACTTTATAAGACATAAATAAAACCAGTTGAATTTCTTAGTTCAGGTAAAATCCTGGAAGCAGGATTAGGAACTTGATGTTGGGCGGCAATTTGGAGACACAAAGATCTGGTGATGAATGAAGAGGATAAACAAAAGTTTATATATAGTCTGAAACAGGACAATTGGAAGATGCTGTCAATGTACTCTACATAGAGATGCTTTTTTTTCTTGCTGCGGTCAGTCAAGAATGCTCTCTAATATTTAGCTGCTCAGATTATCTACTGCTGCATCAATAAATAGTCACTGGGAAAATGCCTGCTAGTATCAGTGGCAACATCAACATCATTATAAATAACTACTCCCATGATTTCAGATAAATATAAATGTATATTACCTCTTCAAATATTAATTCATCGGTAGAAGTGAGGTTAGTGAGATCAGGCAGAAGAAAGCTCAGTGCAATTACCTCTTCTTTTTTTTTTCCTATTTTTGAGCAGTTTTGACAAGGTTAATGAGATAAAAGAAATATCAAAATGAATGAAATAATGAAGTCAATCTTTAATTTTAGTAATCAGCCTTTCAGTAAGCAGCTGCCATTCAAGATTACAGAGTTTAAAGGATTTTTTATCCATTTATCAGTTTTAGACTTTTCTTGTAGTTATTATGGATTCAGTATATTTTGCTCTGCAAACTCTTACTGCAGTAGGTTAGTACTTGGAAATTTTCCCATATAAATGTCACATAATAGTTTCTAGGTTCATTTTAACACTGAATGTTTTACAGCCTACGCTTATCTAGTTTGATGTTATCCTATCTACTGCACAGGTTCTTCAAAAACTCAGATCGATCATGAATAGAAGAGTGATGAGTAAAATGTATGAGAACTGGGAGGATTTATTCTTGTAAAAATCTGCAACAACTTAGTTATTTGGATCATGAAATATGAAAATTAATTTCTCTTCCTGATCAGGTTTTTTAAATTTTGGGGGTTTTTATGCACAATGTGAATAATTTGGTCAGCTGCTGACAATTTGAGGTCATATCTTTCACAGTTATCACTTCTGTTGAGTTACTATTAAGCATAAATAATATACTGGCCGTAGCCTTTGTCAACTTGATTTCCCAAAGACTGGGGTCAATACACTTGTTACACTTAAAATAGCCACCAAAACTTTGTAGGTAATGGGAAGAGGTGAATGATTCAGTTTTCTTTGGAAGATGCCAATAGTGTGCATTGAGGTGGCAAGGGCAGATGGATTACTTAGCTCTTTCAGATAAGGTCCTAGCAGTACTCTAGGAAAAGTGACCAGCAGATACCTGTCCTTAAAGAGTTAACTGTTAGGGTAAGGTACTTCAAGTAAAGAATCCTTAATTGCCAATAGCCTTTATCCTAAGCTGGGATAATTAGGAAATTTTAAAGACTAGTTTATTATTTACATATGTATCTGTGGACAGAAAGATACAGCACAAGAAAATGTTATTAAAAGAAATGTCTACCTGAAGTTTTCAACCTCAACCAAGTATAACTGAACAATAATGTAATCATACTTTGTTGATATGTAATATTTATATAACTGTATAATAATACCTGTGGGGGTTTAGAGTAAGTCCTCTTTAGGATAGACAGCCATTTGAGCACAGTATCTTTTTAAATTTTTTTTTTGCACATATAATGATATTGCTGGTTTTTTGTGCAATTCTAGAAGGTGAGTCTGAATTACTCCAGGATCCGAAATTTAGGTCATCCTCTTACTCATACTCAAGCCAATAAGCCACTATTTTGTGACTCTAGTGTTTCCTGCTACAGTTTTCCCCCCTTTTTTTTAGGTTCTTTTTTTTTTTTTTTTAATGAAAGGGATAATTGTAACAGTAATTTCAAATATGGCAAATATCCCTTTTTAGTGTACTTGTATCATCTACTCAGGCAACATGCTGTTCAATACCTACTTTTCACTTTATCCTGTCAGGCTTCAGAGGTGCAAATATGTTCATATTCTGCTAAATAACAGCAATGATCAAGAGGTTGCATCAAGAGTATGAATAAATTCATCTGAGGTGCCTAAAATATAGTGTATAGCTAAAATCACTAGAATTGATGAAGGTATCTTCAACAACCTATAATACACAAGAATTTAAATATCACTCATAAATTATTGCTATGTATGGACTTATGAAAACCATAAATCATAAATGTAGTACTTTAGTTTCATACTCTAACAAGAAGGAATTTTTAAAATAGCTTTTTTTTTTTCACCATGTTCAAAACCAGGCTTGCAATGACATTTATCCATTCTTCAAGTAAACTCTGAGTTTTACTTTCCCATGTACTGCACAAAACATAAAGCAGTTTACAAGTAAATAGGGTCTCTTATTTGATCATCAACCAAAGAAAGACAGAATCAAGTTACAGACTAAATAATTATCTAAGGAGCCAAAAAAAATATTCTTATTAGGGATCAGATTGAAATTTACACAGCTACCACAAGAGAAATATCACTTATTTTTTTAAAATCAAGGGAATCTGACATATCTCTTATTAAAAATAAACTGGTGTATAATTCCATAATACTATTATTAATTTCCCTTGCTATGACATTTTGACTATATTTGTTCTGTCTTGAAGAATGAAGCCTATTTCACTGAATGAGCAAATACATTTTTCTCTCTATTTTCTGTTGTTTTCACAGTAACATAACTCCAGATTCAAGGAAATGTGGTTTCTTTAATCTTTCTAACTAATAAAATGAAAGTATTCAATATGTCTATTACGGTTCTCACATCTATCACAATTTTTATTAAGATATCTTTTTTTTTTCTCAACCAACTATAGAATTTCTCTAATTATATCATTCTAGTTATTTACTTACCAGCCTCATATAACCAGTCAGATCAATTTCACATCTAAATCTATCTAACATCATATGCAGTCAATTCTTTACAAGGGTGATAAGGAAAATCCAGTTTGCCCGACTTTATATGTTTGGATTTTCAAGGTTTTACAAAAATGATTCCTACTCTATTGAATTTGATTTTCTGAGAGCCAACATAAGTAGAAATGCTGAAGCAGAAATCTAGTTGTAAAACAGATATAGTCTTTCCAATTTTAGGTAGTTTTTTCATATCCCACATATGAACTAAGACTTGAAAATCAGCAAAGCACACAAGAAATTGTTTACTCTGTATATATTGGCTGCAAGTTTTCTGATAGATTCCTTGAATATTTTGCTCTCAAATACCTTGCATACTTACACTTTACATTTTAATATTTATCTCTATTTTTTTTTCACTCAGACCACTGAAAAATATGAAATAAAAATTCTCCCGAAGACAAACAATAGACAATGATAGCAATAGACAATGATAACAGAGCATTTTCTGATGTGAGGCATGTTAGTAGTAAAGTAGCTTTTTTTAACCATGGCTGATGTTTCATTAGGTCCAAATTTCAGCAGCAAATGGAAGAAAAGTCACTAACCTTCTCTCCATTGGATCTTTTGATTATTTTGCCAATATGTGTGCTAAAAGATGAGGAAGAAAAATGTTCATAGGAAACCCTCCTGCTTGCTGATATCAGAATCAAAATCACTTGCCCTCTGTGGTTTCACTGGCAAATTGATCTGCAGTAACTATCATAGGTTTGAAACAAGTTTTCTTTTTTGCAAGGCACATCACTCTCCAGACCCCACTGCACTCTGCTATTGAAAAAATTTTTGCGATCTCTACAAATGTCATGAGACTAGAAGACTTCAATTCCATTTGCCATTAAAAGAAGAACCTAAGTTTCTTATGAGCACTGCGGTTTTGGGAAGTGAGAATGAACAGTTTAGGAAGAATTGGGAAAAAAAAATTTAGCATTTCACTTTCTAGATAGAGCCAGATACAGCGAACTCTACACTGCAGGACACAGCTGAGCCAATCCACAAACTTTGTTGATGCTGTAAAAGAAACATGGTTCCATCCTCTGTGAAAGGAATACTCTCAGCTTACAACCACCCTATCTAGGACTACAAATCCCTAGAATTTTCTTAGAAGTTTTCTCTTCGAGTGACATGAACTATTAAAATGTATAAGCAGGCATCTCCAAATATTTACATGTGAGCTCCACAGGACCTAGAAAATATTGTAATTGCTCGTGAGGAACAGAGAAATACCATATGTGAAAAACAATTTAATCCATGCAACAATTGTATTTTGCACATTACTTATTATTATAATATGTAAAATATGTAGTATTATTATCTTAAGGAAAAGTATGAATGAGACAGGATCTGAAGTTCCAAGTACCTCAGCTCTTTTCGAATATTTTTCTCTAGGCAGTTCAGTCTGATGCTGAAAGTTCTGATGAAAATGAGAATCATGGCAATAAAAAAATACAGCCTTTGTGTGTTTATAGGTATTTCTGGACAGAAATACCAATTTATGTCACGACTACACTGAATACAGAAGAGGAAGAACTTGTCACTAGGCCCATGCTGACCACAGGGCAGTAGAGAATAAATCGTCCAGAATGAAGAGTTAACACCATGATGTTGCAAAGCTGTGGCAATAGTAAAAGTACATAGGAGAACTAGGTGCTTGTACTACTTAAAACCTTAAATTTGGCATGACAGAATCAGCTTTACCTCACTTTATTACCAATTGCAGCATTATGCAAATCTACCACAACTATTAAACCCTACATTGTGTGTATTGGAAGGTTTATGGTGTATAATGCCCCCTTCCCCAGAAACATGAGGCTTATTCCTAGCTGCTGTGAAGATGTAAAAATCAGAAATTCCTGAAGAAAAAAGTCAGCAGTTTATACCAAGAGCCAATGAAGTGAGCAGTGACAAGAGACAAGCATGTCTTGGGAGATTTGATTCCACAGCTGAGGATTAACCTAAAAGGGCTGGGAAAGTTTTGGAAACACACTCCTCTCCCCAGAAACCTTGCTAGTTAAGGCACATTTATGGACTCACCTTGTTTCTATATTTTTAACATTCAGCATTTGGCCTCCATGTCTTCTGAAATGGTAGAGGTTTCAGTAGGTGGTTTAACATCAAAAATTAAAGCCTTATGGATACAGTTTTTATTTAGGACTACTGAAGTGACATACCTTTTGTCTCATTTTCCTAGCAGTTCCCATACTTCTGGGCAACCAGAATTTCAGTAGCTCACTTTGAGTCTACATACTTTGATGAGGCAATAAGGACTATGTAATAGCTTTCACAATGAGACTACAGCTTAAAGACATGCCTTTAAAATGCCACATCCATACTTCAATAACCACGGGAAAATAAGTTTTATAAGACCATATTCCATTCACATGTAGAACCAGGGGGCACTAAGGAAAATGGGACATCAGTTACTTCCAATATTTCCATTTGGTATCTTATAAACTATAATACATTGAAAGCATATAGAAGATTAATTTCTCTTGGAAGGCTTTTTGAAAGGTTCTCTTACCCCCAAGAGATAATGAAATGTTATATTTTGACTTCCTAACACATAAAAGTCTTTAAGCTCTGTCAAAATCCTGGCACATATCTGGTGAGAGTAAAAGCAAGACCACACAACAGCATGAAGTGCTCCCCACTGCCCAGCAAAAGCTCACTTTGGCTGGGAACTGAGAAGAATAGATTCTCAATCCAAAACTTACATACCAGCAGTAAATTTCTTTTTAACAAGGAAATTCTCTGAAGGTCACTTACTGATTTCCTGTTCTCTGCTTAGACATTCAAAGGTTCATAAAACTGACCCAAGATTCCTGCTTTGAATATTTGAAAAGATATCTTGCCATTACATCTGGAGTTTGAATGCTTTACCTAACATTGCCAGCTCTGTGAGTTCATAATTCATTAACTGAACCCCACTAAGCATAACAGGCTATTAACAATCATAAGAATTAAGTATAAGCAGCACAGCAAGTTTGGTGCTGTGTGTAGACTTAGTTGTTCACATTGCTATTTTCTCCAATGCAACAGTTAGGAAGTGTAACTTCAGATGGAACACTGAACTTGTCATGAATTTCAAGACATGGATAAGTCTTGTGATGAATTTCAAGACAATATCTTTACATGATTCTGCGTGAGGGTGTCAGTCATCACTGAAAGGTAAATGCACTTTTCTCCAGAAGATTAGAAAAGCTTATAGTCTTTTCAATTGTAGTACCAAAATGGATTTTTAGTTTCTATCCCTGTGAGGATTACTTTCTGAAAACCACTTCAGAATAGATTGTCCCTCACTTAGCTAATATCATCGGTGATCCATAGTAAGATTCACAATTTGAAAAGCAATGAAGAATATGGTACACTCTAATTGCCTCTTGACTGAAGGTAGGTTATTGAATAGGCAAAATCAATTTTACTATACAGTGAGCAGGCTTGGAATTAAGGTAGTCTTATTGAGAGCTGGTCAAAAGTCATTTCCAATTGAAGAGTTTTGTATCAGAAAATGCTAATTTGCCCATTGCACCTTAACTGCTGGTCAGGACTGTCCAGTTTTCTGAAAACCTTCCCAAAAAGAAAAAAAAAAAAGCTGCAGAACCAGTCTAACTTACATTCTCTATAGATGACCGGGGGAATTAAAATTTTAATTATTTCAATGTAGTTACTACTTTGTTATACTCTTGTGAATAAAAGGTGATAAGTGCACATTTGGATCTTCGTTAGTAGTACTTCCCTTCCTACTATGTTTTTATTACAAAGAAACATATTATACAACTGTTCTGATATACGTATTCAGACATATGTTCCAGAAAACCTGTTGTTAAATTTATCAGTTTTATTTATATGGCTTCCAAGAAAAGTGATAGCTTTCAAAAAAAAAAACAAACCAAAAAACCAAAACAACCCACAAAAACCGAAACAAAACAAAATAAAGAAGAAAAAGAAAAAAAAAAACAAACCACCAAAAAAACCAACCAACCAAACAAACAAAAAAACCCCAGAAACAAAACCAAAATTTAAATTAGAAAAAACTCCGCAGGAATTCCTGAACAAGACAGAACAGGATTTAGAATGGAGATACTTATGTGAGATGCATTTCCTGCCTTAAAAACTTGTCTTCTTAATTCTCTATCTCACTGTTTGTTCTTTTTTAATTCATTCCTCTGGGCTCAATAGAAATGCATCTCCAATCTGGGCTCAATAGAAATGCATCTCCAAATAAGGAATATACTATATATACTATTCCATATTTGAGAAGTTAAAATAATTTTTAGGATTTCAGAGCAATATTTGAAGCTAGCTTCAATAAAATTTTAATTCAAGCCATATTCTGGAAATTCACCTTCAGGTTTTTTTACTGAATATCAAGTGATTAAATATTAAGTGATTATCCCATTTCTAATATTTAAATGTTGTGTATCCCATGTGTATGAGACTTCCCCAAAGGTTTCTGCAGTCTCAGGTAAGCAGATGGAATAATAGAGTTAATTTATATGACATAATTATGAAGAGTTTTTGCAGCTTTCTGAAGATTTAAATTATTTTTTAATAGTCTTTACCATTTTTATATGCATGAGTGTGTCTGTTTATGAAAGAAAAAAATGCCTGTTATTATCTGATACCATATAATTTATGCTATAACTTGAGCATTTATGAACAGTTATTGTACTTTCCTAAGTTTTTTTACTTTTTTAATTGTTCCTGTAAGACAATAAAATCTTATATTCTATAAAATGTTCCGTACAAAGAGCAATATACATGGTAACATCAAGATATTTTTATCCAACATATTTTGGAATTGGTAGAATTCTCAAAACTACTTCAGCTGGAAAATTAAAAAAAAAGAAAAATCTGATTTTCTCCAAGAAAAATATTCTAAGTTCATAGCTTATGGCTGGTATTGTTGTAGGAAGATACCAAATGGTGTAAGTATCAATCCACACCTGTCCCGTGCCGATGGCATAACCACATGGCATGAGCCAAAGTTAAATTTCATGCTTCAACGAGGTAAGACATATTTTGTATTACATGTAATAAGGACTCATTGTACATCACAAGCAGAGATTCTCCAGATGGATAAGATGCTGTGCCCCAACAAATCTGCAAATAACAAGTCCTGTTGTGAACTGAAGTAGTTTCCTATAATAAATATGGCTGCTGTATGGTGTAGGATCATAAACCCATGGTTTTCCTACTTTAGTAAAGAATTGTAAAAATTCAATTCCATTTAAAACATGAATAAAAGGAGAAATTGATTCTCACTACAAATTCTGTTACAAGAAAGATACTATCATCTTTTTTGCAATAAAGATGTTGATTTTGTAGCACGGATACTTTTAGTCAAAAAAACACCAAAAAAAACCTACAAATGAATTCTAGTGATATGAAACATTAAAAAGCTTGTGCTGTATTAAGAAAAACTCAATGTTGACCAGTGGCTTCATTTTTAATGGTGCTTTTCACAAACTAAAAATAATTAAATATTCTGAAGCAAACCTTTAAAAGAGTTTTCAAGACAGATATTTTTGAGGATATTTGTGAAGCCATGAAAATCTGTTGTTGCAAAAAATACGTTTCATTAAGACCTATGATAAGCTGCATGCATTTTCTTCCCTGTAATCTCTACCGATGTAGTAGATTACAATGGTTTCTTCCTGAACTGGTAGGGTGCAGTTATGCAATAATTAACCTGTCAAAGTCCCCAAGTATCTCATTCATGAGATACACTCCCATTATTAGAGGCTAATTAATTATCTAGAGATAGATGAGGGGAGAAGACTCAAGCCTACATTAGTTCTGAATAAGTCATTGCTGTCTGCTGGAAAAACTACATTTTAAGGAAGTCTTTCATATGTTTATCTAAGGAGATGGATATTCCAGAGGGAAGCCATCCACATTTTCTGGCAGCCAAACGTAATGTGATTAACACTTCTCTTCATCCATCATTCCAGTAGGGTTACTGCCTGAGGAAGGTTATAATTAGGACTAAACCAGGATGCTATAGCTGTAAATTATTCAAACATGTTTAAGTGAGTTTATGCTTCTTGCCAGATCCTTAAGCAAAATTTGACTTAAATTGAACCAGTAGCATCAGTCTTTGAAAAATCAAAAAAAGAAAAAAAAGAAAACCTAGCATCTTTCTTTTTTGCTGTGAAGTGACAATAAATTTTAATATGAATCTGGAAAAATATTCAGTGTGGTTTAGTGAAATATTTGGCCTGACTTAGTGGTCTTTTCCAAAGAGTTGGAGTGTTGGTGGATAAAGGAAGAACAACTGATATCTTCTACCTGGACTTGTACATTTGGCACTGTCCCACATGACAACCCCATCTTTAAACCAAAGAGACATAGATTTGATGAATGAAGCACTCAGTGGATGAGGAACTGGCTGATGCATGTATTCATAGAGTTGTGGTAAATGTCTCAATGTCCATGTGGACACCAATTACAGGTGAACTATATAAAAAATATTGCATTTTATATTCAAAACACACATTATATGAAAAAGGTACCATTGTGAATGGTTTAATAATAAACCATGCTTAACACTTCAAGATGTCTACGCTTTGGAGAAGGGGAAAATGCATAAAATTACTTCACATATAATTTTCTAAGAAAAAATGAAGGCAGAAATTTAAATTGTTAGCATTTTATGTTCAGCTGTTGCTGTGGCTTATACCCATCAATACCAAAACAAGAAGAAAGTATCTGTTTTGGTGACATTCTCAATTTAGTCAGTGGAGGACCCATTAGAAAAATGAAACATCGTTTCACTTGTTTATTTCTGTTCTTGTCTATAGAATACAGATTTTTGTTAATTGCAAATTGCTACTCCATGAATGTGGTAGTACAGGATCTTGGAATCACTTCCTGTTGAAAATATTGAGCAGATTAGTACAAAATTTACTTTTTGTGTATCTGATAATGAGAATTGCAACTTAATTTGGAAAAAAGTACACATAACTGTTTAAGTGAAACACATAACTTTCTAAAATACGAATAGAAAAATAACAGCCATTAGAAAAAATTTAAAAGCAGACTTTATGAAATGTAAATTTTGTAAAAAATATGACACGAAAAAACCATAAAATTTTTCAAGTTTTCCATTCTCTTAAAATCCTTTCTATCAGTTAGTAGCTTCTCTAGTAACAAACTGCTTCTGACTCTGCAGATGATAGAATTGTTTTCAGTTCCAAGCATGGAAGAAGAAGGTAATAGATCGCTCAAGTGGTATGGGTTTGTATTGCAATCCAGCACTGCTCTTGAAAACAAACACCTGTTATTTGTCTGTTCTATGTGCTATGTGGCATCCTGTAAATTTTATTTGTCATTTGGGAAAAATGTTTTGCCCATCAGTTTCTGAGAAGGAAAAAGTTCTACTTGGACTTTGAGAACTAGGAAGGCCAGTACTGCTCTGATCCAAAGTGGCATATTTTTAGCGATCTATTTTGGATTTATGATACCTCTTCCTTTGAAGGAAATGTTACATCCTCACAAAACACCTCAATCTTTCTACAGACTGTCACTGCAAACCACTGTGCTATATTTAGTACCAACAGACCTCATGTAGCTCATACAGCAGAGGGATATCAGCAAAGGCTGTTGTCTTTAGAAGTACTTATTAATTAATAAATAGGCAAGCATCATGAAATGCAGGGTACTAAAATAGCAGAGGTCTGTACATGGCATTCATAACATCTTTTTGTCTTGTTTTTTTGTTTGTGGGGTTATTTTGGTGATTTTTTTTTTGTGTGTTTTTGGGGGGGTGTTTTTGCCAGCAACTATTCTTATAGTAGCAGAAATTCATCCTTCTCCATTTAAATAGAGCAGTTTAAATAGATTTTTTGGTTCCCTGACAGAAAATTTATTATGGTGTCTGTGGTATTCGAAAGAGACTTGAACAGTCAATGAATATGTGCCTGAAGTGGCACTAAACAGTAAAATAGATACATTCTGCTCTTTTTAGAAGGAAGGAAGAGCTAAGGAAGTTACTCATGACTTTGCCAAACTGAGTTTTAACATATTATCTTAATTAAAGAATATTAGGACAGGACTCCAGATAGCAACTGCCCCAAGTGATGTTCATAGCATTCAGCCTAAGGCAGAAGTGTGAAAAGGTGGCAGAATTTCTACAGATATCAGCATGGTCTGAGCTTATGTCCCACAGAGCTACATAAAATATGTATGTGAGACAGTTACTCACACCAGAAAGCATGGGAGGCTGATTCCTCTGCTAAGGAAACCTGTGTAGGTGTAAACAGCGACTTGAATTGTGATGTACAGAGTAATGTTGGGAATTTCCCAATCACTGAAAAAACATTTCCAAAGATGAAAGGTCTTTTTGACAAAGAAAATTAAAATACTTTCAAGAATGATATCAAAGTCCATGACCTTTGATTCTCCAGAAATAATTTTTGACACTGTTAGACGTCAGATAGACCTTTTTTGTGTTTATTCCTAAGCTATGCACCCAAAATGGAAATACAAAAACTGGTCACACCTGAAAGTGTTGATTAGTTTATTTCCCACAGTTTCTGTCATGTACATAAGCCTGAGGTGAGTGAGATTGTTTCGTTTGATGGGGTTTTTTTAAAAGATGAGATTATGTTACAATCAAAGAATATATGTGCTCTTATCTCATTTTAAAAAGCAATGAAAATTTGCATCTCATACAAATAAAATTTTGTGCAGGTGAGTGTATAAATGGATGACCTACCCATCCTTGAGATGTTGCAGTTTGCCAGGTGGTATACTACTCTAAATCGCTGTCTGTTTCATTTTATATTAATATATTGGACTATGAAGCATGACATTTCAAGCCTCTGATGCACATTTTTTGTCAGAATTAACTTCAGTGGCTCAAGAGGTCATTGTTTGCCCAGCTGGAAGAGGCAATCTGCTCAGACACCACAATGAAAGCTGACAGAAACTATGAATCATTATACCTACATGTCAACCTGTTTCATTTTCTGAAATGGCCTGGAGTTGTTCTCACAATACAGCATAGCAATGATGCTGCCTTCTGGGTGAATCTGTTACAGCAAAGTCAAACTCCTAGTTTGTACCACTGGTGAAGGTGATCTCAACTGAACAAGTTTCTCTTGAAAGTCGGACAGAATTCCTCTATTTCCAGATACAAGAGGTTTACAACTCAGAAAGTCTCAACAGGTGGTGCTGTGATGATGGTTTGCACTCCCAACTGAGATAGTTTTCCTTTTGCATGGTTGAAATACAGCCCAAAATGGAACAGAGATTGTCCTTCAATACATGGTAGTTAACAGTATAAAGAGGCAGCTAGAAAATCAAGAAGTCAGAAGCACTAAATGCTTAAAAATACTGTTCTTAACCAACACCATGCATGAAAGCTCCTCAGAATTTTGTATACGATCCTACCAATCTGTGTGGTCATTTTTCATCAATGATGTCTTCCAGTCCTTGTATCATCAAAACTCTCACTAGCTGAGAAAATTCAATTTCAAAATTATGCTGACCATGTTGTTAGTAATTTCATTTTTTTGTCTTGATTCAGTACACTTTAGATTGATGAATCAGTGGATGTATCCTTATGGGTTGAAGGCAATGTCATAGCTTATAAAAATTGAATAAAAAAAAAAAATCCAATTTTCCTTTTAAATTTTTGTAGGGATTTTTTTGTTGCTTTTTCTTTCTTTCCCTCTGTGTCTAAAAAGCAGGGACCAATTTGGTAATAAAGCATGTTTCCAAACAAACTGTCATAAAAAGAGGATTTTAAGGTTTGCTCGCCTAGAATGCTTTCTTTATCCTTTAATGATACAGCATATTGGCTGTTAATTTTTAATTTTGTTCCCTAGAATAACAGCTACAGAAATTATTTTTAAAGCAGTGTCTAGAACAAGGAATAAAAGAAGAGACATATGCACACCATTCAGCTACCTTTTCTGCAGGTTAAACAACCACAAAATTCCTCAGCTGCTCCCCATAAGGCTTGTGGTCCTTCACCAGCTCTGCTGCCTTTCTCTGGGCACATGCCAGCCTTCTTTCTTGAAGTGAGGAGAGCAAAATAATATCATAGAATTAAATCACACATGCTGTAAAATGAAATTGATACATTGAAAGAGGGAGAAAATAAAGATGAATGCTCTGCTTATTTTAATGTGCGTTCTGTTTATGTTAAATAAAAGGCTTAAAACAAGTATATATGGTAGGGATGTTTTTCTTAGAAAGCATTTTCCCAATTTAAATATTTTGCAATTGTTTTAAGACAAGAGACATAATATTTTATACATGACAAAAGGATAAATAATATGTACTTCAGAGCCATTTCTGAGTGCTTTGTTTTTTCTTAATGTACTATCCTGAAACATACTGTAATATTTTAATTGTGTATGAGGAGGAGACTGAGTGCACAGAGAGATTTTGGTAACTATATTTCATATTGCTTGAATTTCAATGGGCAAAAATGTCTCTTTTGTGGACCCTTAAATTTTTGTTAAATTACCTCTAAAAATCTCAGAAGCGAAGGTTTAAAATTTCTCTTATTTTAACCCTCTCAGCACTACTGAATTGTAAAGTGCAATCTAACCTTTATTTGCACTAAAAATGGACATATTCCACCATATGTGCTTTGGGCACCGCTCTGTGGCATAAGAGTAGCTACAGTCACTGGGCTTACGGTAGTAATATGCCCCTGGCAGAAATATTACTGTTTTTTGACCTCATATCTTGAGAATACAGCAGAACTTAGGAACTGTAAACAAGTCACTGTCTTTACTGTGGTTCTTTCCAATACCTCACCAATAACCCACCAGGAGCAGCTAGTCTAGAAGGCTAATTTTCGTGTCATGATTTCTATCTACCACCCAACTCTTTCACTGATGTACTTTCCCAGGTCTGGCTCTGTGCAAATTGGCTATTTCAGAGATGCAGTTTCCTATGACTGATAGTTAGAACTTACGGCTTAACGGGTTGCTACTGCATGGAATGAAATGAGGAGATGGAGCCAGGAATGTAGAATAAAAATGCAGTGGTAACATTATTTATTACCTCATTTATTTGTTTCTATTAATCATAATAATCAATACCAGCCTCTGTCTTTAATCTGCACATTGAGAAAGTAGACATGCTGTGACATGGAGTGAACAGGAGAGTTAGATCTCTTATTTCTCTTTTCTCTATGGAATGTCTGTATAAAGACAAATCTCCTTAACCCTGAGCCAGCATGATCCTAAGCTGAAAAATTTTAGAGTTTTGAATTTCGGTATGCAATGGAAGTTAACAAACTGCTTATCTGAGAATAAAGGGATCTCTTTTTTTAATCAACATTCCCTCATGGCAAATGCCTTATGGTTCTTTTTTTATAAATGACAAAGGCTCAAGAGGATGTACTCATGCCAAAGACTGAGTAATTTAGCAATGGGTTAAAGAATGATTTCTGAAAAAAATGAGTTCGCAATAGGCTTCTGCAAAATTCTACATGAAGTGTCACACAAGGCTAAAAGGTGATAAAGTTCACAGTCTGATGAACTATCAGAATTATCTATTCCTGGTGATATTTTTTGCTTGATAAGGAAGCTGCTAACTGCATTATGAACTTGCTGCTTCTTCTAAAATAGTAAATTATCAGTAAACCATATTTGAATCATAAAAACATGGATCATACCAATAAAGTTACTATCTAGGGTGAAAAGAAAATAATTCCACCTCTGTCAGTCAATCGTTCATCCAATCTTACAGCTAAGTTTCAACTCTCTCTGAAATAAGGCCTGTGACTAAAGGGGTGCAATGGGCAGACACCAGATAGAAGATGAGCACCACTCAGCCTTTTGTTCACTTCAGACCCTTCAAGAGGAGGAGAGAAAAATGAAAAAAGTGAGGGAACTTCTGGGCTGAGAAAAACATTGTTCCAAAAACAGAGGGAAGCGGAAGGAAAAAAAAATCAAAATAAAACAATGCAAATTCAGTCATCAACTTCAAAAAGAAGACTGATGCTCAGCTACTCTCTGAGCAATGATTTCTACCCCACAATCCCAATCTCCTCAGTTTGTGTTGTGCAGCATGAGGTTAAGGATGCAGAATAAGGGATCGAGATTATTCTAGGTCTGTCTGGGAAAGAGTTAATTTCTTTCATAGGAACCTAGATGGTGCTGTGTTTGGGATTTATGGCTAAGACAGTCTTGATAACATACCAAAAATAAAATCAAAGAATCATAAAGTAATAGAATTAAAGAATGGTTTTGGTTGGAAGAGACCTTAAAATCATCTAGTTTCAACTCCCCTGCCATGGTCAGGGACACCTTTCGTTAAGCCAGGCTGCTCAAAGTCCCATCCTGAACACTGCCAGAGATGGGGCATTCACAGCTTCTCTGGGCAGCCTATTCCATGCCTCATCACCCTCGAAGTTAAGGAATGTCTCCCTAATAGCTAATCTAAGCCTACCCTCTTTCAGTTTAAAGCTCTTAACCCTTGTGCTGTCACCACTTGCCCTTGTAAAAAGTCCCTCTCCAGCTCTCTTGTAGCCTCCTTTAGGTACTGGAAGAGGGATAGAAGGTCTGCCTGGAGCTTTCTCTTCTGCAGAGAGTAGAGACATCAACTGTCAGAATGACTTCATAGGGAAAGTGATACAGCCCTCTGATCATCTTCTACCCATGAAAGAAAGGGTGAGAGAGAAACTAGATGGGCATTTACATGCCAGACAGGGTCAATCCACTGCAGGAAGCCAGTATTTGTTTTATTACCTGAAAAGTTTTAGTTCATCTGCTGTCTCTTGTGTATCACTCTGTTCAACAAAATTTCTGATATATCTGTTGTTCTGCCTTCACTTCCTTGTTTTGTTTATGAAAATAGAAATATTTAAATGCAATAATTCACATAAACTTGTTAATAGTCATCATGCACTTCAAGCAGCACTTCTTTTATGGCAGCAATGTTTCATATCTTCTCCTTACACTTCTTTTGCCATAAAATATTTCATTAGTCACAAAGGGATGAAGAAGCTAAAGAATCTATCCCAAACCCTCTTTGAGAATCTGTCAGAAATATTTTCTAAGATAAACATCTTTCCATTTATTACTTCTTTCATGTTTATTCTCTGCATTATTAAACTCCTGCATCATAGGAATCTATCATGAGGTCACTTTGGCACAGAACTTAGGAGTTTAGATTTGAATTGACATTAGGTTTTTTATGCTTCTTACTTTTAAATAGCTTCTTCCTGATCCATACAACTTTTGTGATTAATATACTGTTTCACTAATTTTGCACTCTTCTCAGTATGTCCTAAACTTTTTGATTCAATACCTACTTTATATTTTTGCTTAAATGGAGCACAACACATATTATGTGAAGTTGTATGGTATATTCATATTGCTCTTTCTATGTTCAGTACAGATTTTCCTAAATATGGTAGGAATATTTTGAGTCACCAGCATATTCCAGAACATGCACTAATCTGTCATCTTGAATCTTATCAAAATCAATAAACATGGATAATTCTCTAAGTACTTAATTAGCAAAGATATTATGAGAGCAATTTGATATGTAGTTGGGAAAGCATATGAGGCTGAGGCACATACAGTCTATTCTCCTTGTAAATTATACTTTAGATCACCAGTGTGGAAAATATCATTTCACACTTGATTTGCTACTTTGGGGAAAAGAACATTAAGATTCACATTTCCTTCCCAATCTTCACCTTCTAGGACTCATCTGACACGTTACCATCACTATGGTATGTAGTATGTACTGCAATGGAGCTTCACAGGGATGCTAAAAGGCCTAATTTTTCTCATCTGTATGTCTATCTGTCATGTTATGTTGTCTTTTCTTTTGAGAACTAGAATGTTGGTGGACTATTTCCTGAGTCCTTAAATGCTTTCATATTTTTTTTTAGCTCATTTGTTGAACCTTGGTTATAAGACCAGCTCAGCACAAAGCAGAAATACGAGTGGTCGGAAGGGAAGGATAAGTTTTATTTGGATATGAAGAACTTCTCCTGGGGTGAAGGGTTCAGAAAAGGACCCCATAAATTAATAATGAGATCAAGTCTTTTAAAAAAGACTTTTTGATACTTTCTTTGTGAGAGAAAAATCTAATGAGAATTAATATTTTCTTTGAGGTGTGGAATTGCCACTTCCTAGTGTAAAAGGAATTAATCTGATGAGACTTCACTGTAGATGTAAGTGTTCTACAGCTGAAGAATTGAGTGCAGCAGATGTGCAGCACAACTACTAAGGGAATTCTGACAGCTGTCACAAACTCTCCAGTCATTGTCAAATGACTTTCAATCCCATTACTTACCTTTTTACATGCCAAGGGAACACTACAAGCTTCAAGCAAAGTAAAAGGTGAGTTTGAGAATCTATCACAAACTGTTTGTAATAGTGGTTGCATCAATTTAATATATAAAACTCATTTTTAGAAGTAAATCAAATGCAGACGAATCAAACACAATAATCAAAACAACCAGGAATTATCTATGAAAGTTACAAATGGTCTTTCAAAATCTTGGTAAGCAACCCATTTGTTTCACACCAGCCATAAATGATGCCAATTTGAGTAACAAAGAACCATTTAGCCTATGTTAGGATTAAGTAGTGCAACACACTGAGAAATGTCTGAAATGATATAAATTTAAGCACTGATAGTAGAAGAGAGGCTTGAACTGTATCAAAATTAATTTAGTGAGTTAAAGAAATAATGAATGCCAGCAGTGCAGATCCTTGGTGTTATGCAATAAGAAAGCAAAGGAGACAGATAGGCCATTCTAGAGAACTGAATTCCAGACGTTCATTTAAACTAGATTAAGTCAGTAGGAAACTTCTGTTTTGAATTTTAAAATGTCAGAATGAACACAAAATGGAAAGTATCTTCTATAATGTTCTTGCAATATGTGATTCACTTCCCAGTAGAAACATGAAAAATGATCTGTTATATCCAAATACTGACAAAAAAGGGCATTTTGATGGGGTTTGCATATATATTTTATCTATTAATAAAGAAATTGAAGGTTAATGAAAATCTGTGAACAATGCATAATGCATAATAGTAAGAAGGTCATGAGACCTTTTCCATTTCTGCTTGAGGCCCAAAGTAACATTTAGATATTCACAATATTTTCGTGCTTTATAAATGTTACATCATTAGCTATTCTCTCCCTGAAGAAAGAAAAAGCTATAGGCTTCAGGGGTGAATATATAAATAACACAATATTAAATAATGCTCAATTTGAGAAGTGATTTTATATTCAATTAGTTCTAAAATTACATAATTTCTGATAAATATGCTATAGTCTGTAAAAAAAGGAAATGTCATGCTTACAAGAAGGCAAAAAACCAAACTATTCTATTTTTATAATATTTCTATATTAGCATCTGTCTAGGGTTTGCCAATATCAACTGCAGTACCACTTAGATTATTTAATGATACATAACAAAATGAACAAATTCTGGAATCCTTAATGAGAGAAAATGGAATTAACTGAAGTTCATTCTCAACATAATCATAAGTACTGCATTTGGCAAAAAAATTGGAAGCGTGAGCTTAAGCAAAAATGGTTCATTCACTTTCCTGTCATACAAGCGTCAGTGGATAGTGCATGAATAAATGAGGTAAAGTGCACCATTGAAACGGAAAGATTAACAGAGGTTTGAGAAGGTTAAAAGAGGTCATGCTTGCAAAAAATTTTTTAAAAATATGATGCATTATTTTCTTTGAAGTACTTTCCAAGAATAAAATGCTGGCCCTGGAGAAAAAATTCAATTAAAAGAGAAAACAACTATTGCAGAGATTACTATAGGAGAAAATATGCAGTTTACTGCAAATCTGTTTATTCTCAGCCTTGAATTTTCTTCCAAAAAATGAATTAAGATTATGTGGTAGATGTACTGAAAATGAATTGTGCAGTCTTTATAAAACATCCACATCTAATCTTCCTTATAAAGAAGTGGGCATATGGTCAAGTAACCACAGAGTCAGAGAAACACAAAATGAGAGAATAGTTCACACCAGCTTCCTCTGGAGTAAGGGACTTCCAGAGCTCTTTCAACCCCGTCTGTCTGCTCAACCCACTTACCCAGGGCTGTGTTCAGGTGGCTTTTGTATATCCCCAAGGTGGGAAACTCCACCATCTGTCTCTCTGGGCAACCTGTGCCAGTGTTGTCACCTTAACAGAAAAGGTGTTTTCTGATATTTAGATAATACTCTCTGTGTTTCAGTTTGTGTCTGTTGCCTCTTGCCTTGCCACTGGGCACTAAGAAAAGTCTGTCTTGGTTCTCCTTAACTCTCTCCATTTAAATATTTTTACATTGTTAAAAATGTTTCTTAGCCTCCAGATTAAAGATACCCAACTCTTTTAGTGTTTCCTCACAGGATAAATACTCCAGTTCCTTAACCACCTTTGTGTACTTTCACTGGACTCTCTTCAGGATGTCTGTTTCTCTTGTACTGAGGAGCCTAGAACTGGATTCAGGACAGAAAATGCTGCCCCATCACCACTGAGGAAAAGGGAATGATCCCTTTCTTCAGCCTGCTGGGAATACTTTGTTTAATATTGCTGAGGGTTCCAACATTTTTTAGGCTTTCTTCTTTGTGTCTAAGTTTTGCCAGGAGCTCCTTGCTCCATCCTTCTTGTGTGGATTGCTTTTGAGCTTGGAAGAGGGGATTGTTGATTGTCAACTAACTTTCTTGGGCCTCTCTCCATGACAGGCCCTTTTTCCATGGGATTCCTTCAGGTAGATCCCTGAAGAGGAAAAAATCTGCTCTCCTGAATTCCATGGTTGTGATCTTGCTTTTTGCTGGGCTCTCTCCTCTCAGGATCCTGAGCTCTTCCATCTCATTGTCACTGAAGTCAATGGTGCCTTCAACCTTCAGCTCTCCATTAAGTCCTCCCTTGTTAATGAACGTGAGGTCTGGAAGAGCACCTCTCCTTATTGGCTTGTCAATCACTAATAGTAGAATTTGCATAATATTGTCTCACAATTTTCCTATACAAAATACTTTTGAAATCCTTTATTAAAAAAAAAAGTTATCTGGTTCACATGCCCCAGCAAAAAAATTTCTGTAGTAAAACTTTTCACTTGATTACTCTGATAGGTAAGGGAAGAATGTTTCCCCATGAAAAGATTATTGCATTTGCTAGGAAGCTTATAAATATTATGCTTAATTAAAAACAAACAAACAAAAAACCAAACCAAACAAAAAACCCCAAACAAATGAAAAACAAACCAAAAACCCTCCAAAACAAAACCAAACAATTTCCAGTTTGTTTTTTTTTTCCTGACCTGGTTTTGTAACAAAAGAAAGGAAAGAGTTTTATATCAATTTATTCATGTATCTGTTATACTGAATTTTACACTTGAAGTTCTCCCAAATGTTCTTTGTTTGGTATTTGAAAAACCCCTATATTAAATTCCTAGTCCAAAAGTTCAAGAACTCATAAAACACCTGAAAAATTCCTTTTGTTTTGGCTTGATGTAAAACTTGAAATCATTAGAGGTTGTGCCACTGGCTTCTCTGGACCATAGGTCAAGTCCTTAGGGGGAAGGTGTGAAGAACACAAATTTATAAAACATTTTGAAGATATATAAAATTTTTCTGTGCTTGTCATGGATAATTTAAGCAAAGCTCAGTTGCACTTGATCACATGAAAGACTATTTCGTTTTTAATGGCCCAAATAAGATGCAAGAGTCAAGGAGCTAGGACTCTTTAGCCTGGAAAAATGAAATCTTGAAGGGGACCTCACAGCAATTTTTTAAAACTGCCGAGTAGATTGCCAAGAAGAGAGAGCAAGGTCCTTTATTGAGGGGTACAGTAAGAAATTAGAAATTGGTCATAAATTGGAATTCAGGAGGATTGAATGTGAACAATTAAGCATGAGAATACATTGTACATTACAGATTATTTAGCATTTGTCCTTGGAGATCTTCAAATTCTAGTTGGGCAAAACCCTGAGCAACTGGTCAGAATTGAGTTTTCACCCTGTATGGAGCTGGTGGCTGGTCTAGATGTCCCCTGAGATCTCTTCTAAGCTGAATGACTTTGATTCCTCCTGAATGCACTGGATCTTTATGACATTTCCCATCACCCTAAATTTTAAGTGAAAATTAGGATGTTCACATACACATAAACATATATACATTAGTTCTCACTGGTGTCTTAATGGTGATTTCAGTAATGACTTACCAAAATAAACGAAAAAATACAAAATTCTAACTTTCCCCATGTTAAATTCTGGTTTGTATCCACCCCTAAATAATAAAACAAAAATCAAAACACAAAAAACCTGACCTTAACAAGTTATTCACAACTTTGTCATCATAATGAATAGAATTTTCTCTGAAAATCAGATTGTCAAAATTAAAATTGTTACAGTGACTTATAGAGTAAATTAATATTGTCTTTATTTTACTTCTCCATTAAATGTAACTTAAATATTGAATTTTTCCAATACTCCTCCCTTTTGAGGTAAGGATTCAGAAAACTTGATACTTCCAGCTGCAGGACATGATAGGGCAAAACTAACATTCTGAACAACCATGAAACATATATTTGCAAGAACATTGCCTTTTGCTAGAGGAACTTACCTAATAAGAGCTTCTTTTAAGTCATCTTCACTTTTACCCTCTGAAGAGATGGCTTATGAAATTATAATAATCCTTATGGTACGTTTGTTAAATGTAAGAACCTATGCTATTTAACCAAATAAATTCCTTTTCTGTGAAAATAAAAAAGAACCACAAATGTTTGAAGCTTCACATTGTCTTAGATGTGACCTTATATAATTAAATGCAAGGAAAAATTTTGAGATCTTACATTTTCAAGATTTATTAATAAAATCTAAAATAGTTTAATACTCGCATTATGGAATCCGGTATAAATGTGTGTTTCTTTTGATTTCAATTCTGAAGGTCATGACTAGATAAACTTGCTGTGAGTGCTCAATCACATTGAGTGTTCAAAAACTATTTTATGCCATAAGCTTAAAAATCTGGTTCAATTTTATTCACCCATTTGTTGAACTGAGAAAGACCCTAATCATCTATCCAATTGAAAATAAATTGTGAGAGACTACCTTTTCTTTCATGATGGAACTTTAGATAGACAAGTGCTAGAGTTTTTATTGTTTATTAAGCTTGGAAATTTTGATTGCGTAGCATAACTATACAATTTAATGATACAGTTTGAAATTTTAATCATAAATTATCATACTGTTAGTGCTTGAAATGTCAGTGGGAGCAATTATTAGAAGTGGAGTAAATCCATGTAGGTAAAGTTCTCAGTATGTATCTTTTGAACCCATGGGAAAAGCTAGAAGATCTTTGAAAGTTCTGGTCCTTAGTTCCAGTAACATGAAGTGTGAAGAGTCAGCAATGCCTGATATGTTTCTAATATGTAATTCTAAGGATAAAATACATTGCATGAAATCCATTGTAGGCATACAATTTAAATATTTGACATAGGGCATGTCAGCGCATAATTTAGAAAGGGATTTCTTTTTTTTCTATTTGCTTAATTATTTTCTTCTTTAGAAACACAAATTCAGTATTTTCTGATTCAGCAGGAGATTTTCTTTTATTTCTTCTAGTTTTTCAAAAGTTCATTGATAGCCAGTGGTTTATTAAATCTTTAATAAATAACATTATAGCTTATCTCTCTAAGCTCAAATCAATATAATGCTGTGAGGATAACGTCATTGTCGACCTTTATGTTTCATAACATTTTTATTAAACTTAGATAACTTACTAGCTCTTCATTCAGAGTCTGAAAATCAGATCATAAAATGAGCATTTAAAACTTTCTCTTGGAGTAAAAAAGCTCCAAAAATAGCAAAAGCCACAATGTCGGCTTGTGACTTAATCTCTTTAGAAATACCAAAACTGAGTACATGAAAATATAAATAAACAAAATTTTAAAAATTATGTCTATATACAATTTTATTCTGTACACATGTAAGTCCCTTGCCAGCATTTGTCTCACATGCATGGCACCAAAGAGCCAAAATGTTTAAAATTTTTGGATATGTCTGTTACTGCATATATTAAAATGAAATATAATTATCGGCCTTCCACTCAGATAAGGCCTTATTGCTACAGAAAAATTGATAAAGGTCTGTAAATACTTGATTAAATATTTATGAAAAGAGGAGGTTATAGTGCCATTATTATTTGATTTCTACACAGGCCAAATTTAGGGCTTGGAGAAATATCTGGCTATGGAATACCTATTTTCTGGTTTGCTCCAGCATCTCCTGCAAATATTTGTATTCTCAAAACTACTGGTACAGCCTGGTGTCCACTCAGTTGCTATCTTCCAAGGCTCTGCTCTATTTTCTTGAGGAGATTATTAGTTTCAATTACAACATTTGTGTATACACACTACCTAGGAAATAATATTATGACAGTGTTGGAAAAATTAACCCCTCTGTTCTCAGTAGTGTAGAACTGAACTTTGCAACATACTGGAAGCTACCCTTAACACTAAACTCCATTATTACTTCGTCTTCAGTAAACCAAACATAAAAATTAAAATAGAAGAATCTTATTCAAGTCATCAGAAGTAAGCCTTTCTACAGCTGATATGCTGATTTCCCCATCTCCAAGTAGGACTACTTGTGTTCTAATTAGTAGCAGGTGAGGATCATTCATCACTTATTTGACCATTCTCCCCTCTTACGCATGTCCTGCTCCATCCAAGCATGTGCTCTGGAACATCATTTCCCAATAAATTTCCAACGCTGCTAGCCTTTGAATGCTTTTCTGATAACATCCTATGGACTAATAAAACAGTTGGAGGCAATATTGTCTAGACACCAAAGGGTACCAAATTTTAGCCAGAAGTTTCTACTCTCTGTACTGACAAGTGGAATATGTACACTTCAGAAGTCCCCAGGTCTTAGGTTCAGACATCATTATATAGTGGAGAAACTGGAAAAGATAAGCCAGTTAATAAGTTTGTATAAAATGCATTTTCAAGACATTTAGAGGGTGCCAAACAACAGTAGATGACAGATTTTGGGACAAATTCAGTGTAGTTTACACTAGCACCTACATTCTGGTGGTTTCTCCAATAAGTTCTAGTCAGCTGCTGCCTGTGAAGAAGCACTCATGCAGCAATCTGCAGAAGGGCTGCTTGCAAGAAAAGAAGCTCTAGCACAGGCCTTCACAAAGACTCCCTGTAGACAAAAGGTCCACGATCCTCCTAAAAATTCAGGGTGAGGTGAAAATGAGAATAAAAGAGTAAATAACAAGAAAGAAAAATAGTCTAAGAAAAAGATAAAACTGGTACTGTCCAGTGCTAGACAGAAGTCCAGAAATGCAACTGTTAATGCACCTTTAAAACCAGTGAATGAACCCACACTGGAGCAGTTTCTGAAGAACTGGAAGGACTCATATTGGAGCAGTGTGTGGAGGACTCTCTCCTTTGGGAGAGACACCACACTGAAGCAAGGGAAGAGTGTCATCTCCCTGAGGAGAAAGGAATGGCAGAGATGTGTCCTGAACTGACCACGGCCTCTCTTCTCTGTCCCCATGCACCACTGTGAGGAGAGGCAGAAAAACCAGGAGCAAACTTGAGTCCAGGAAGAAGGGCAGGGGGAGAAAATTTATTTTTTATTTATCATTTTCCTATTGATTTAATTGATAAAACATCAAATGCATATTTCCTCAAGTGGAGTCTGCTTTGCCCATGACAGTCACTGCTGAGTGATCTCTCCCTGCCCTTATCTAGATCCACAAGCCTTTCATTTATTTTCTTCTCTCTCCCTAGCTGAGGAGGGCAGTGATAGAGCACCATGAGATGGGCCCCTGCCATCTGACCACGGTCAACTCACTATAATCTTAAAAAAATTCTAGGCTCCAGAAAATATTGAAATACTTGTATTCCAGAAGCTTATTGTGTGAAATTTCAACAAAGTTCTCTGAGAGGTAACTGCTAAAAGAGAAATCTTTGCACAGTTCACTGTGAGAAAAATCTCATTAAAACAGATGTTTTAATGTGTATAGTCATGGGTAGCTACATAAATATTTTCCCCAGTCTGTGAAAATAATGTTAAGGAAATACTCTACAATCTGTGTTTAATATTAGGATTTTATAAATATAAAAATGAGAAAGGACTAGTTCACCTTCAGTATTTCAGATGGACTATAAAGAGTGCTTAATATATTTCATTCTGTTCTTTTAGAAGTAGCTTAGATTTTGAGTTGGCCATCTACTCCATTTCCATAGATAAGGCTACTGGAATTTTATTCTTTTTAAAATCATGGAAGAAAAAGAAGAGATTTTATAGACCTTTCAGCCGTCTTTGCAAAGATATCAACCCAACGTGAATTCTTTTCTACCTTACAATTTGTGTTACCTGTGTTTCCCTCATAGATCAGTGTTAAAATTCCTCTTGCATTTCTGGATCAGGCTTTGAATGATTTTCAGGCATTATGTTATACAAAGGCTGCTAAAAAAATGAATAATATATGTCTACTACTTCAACTCTTGCAGGCCACATTTGAGATACATAAATACTATTTTATATGATTTTTCTTAGATTGAGCTATGAGCAGTTACTAGTGAGTATATTTTAAGACTAGTTGAATTGTTATATGCTCAACAGTAATATTTCTGCAGAAATATAATGATGATTTCAGTCCCTATATCCTAAATCCTTATTTTACACATTTTTAGGAGCTTTAGGGTCTAGAATATTTCATTGTTCAGTAGGGGCCCAAGGGCACTAGGCATCTTTGCAGTGATTTTAATGAGCTTTGGGTCAACTTTACTATATTCTGGGAAAACAGAACAACTGTTCTGTTTTCTGGGTGACAACACAAATTTAGATTTTGAGTAAAAGTAGATATTCAAAGAAGTTAAGGCCAAAAAAGATTATTATGATAATTTAATTTTCTGTTCCATATAACTATAATATCACACACAAATTACTACATCAAACCATGTGGGAATTATTGAATGTAACTAGTGTAAAAGAGTATTATAAAAAGGACTGTGAAGCAAATGAAGAAAAAGAACTGAGATAGAAATCAGATAGTTATGAGCTGGTAAAAATTGGACTCCTCAAATGGTCTTCCTCACAAGGAAAAACTTGCATCCACATTCCAAATAAAATTTTTGTCAGCACCTGTGGCAGCATCTAGACTATGCACATACATACTCCAAGCTCTACTCTTATCTACCTTTTCTCAATGTGGGTCTAGGAACCATCATAAACATCCCGGAAAGTGCCGTGACTGTGGTCCAGACTTGTCTTGATGGGAAAATTCAGGGATTTTTGTATCTCACAGTATCTCAAATGTTAACCTAGAATGCAGAACCTATGACTTGATACTTTAGAGCATCCTCCCCACCTGCATATTGTCAAGTACCTTAGAGCATGAGATGTGGTGTTGAGGAACCTGGCAAAGATGCAATTAGCAGGATTGCAACCCTAATTATTATTAACCCTAATTAGGAGAAAAAACTTCAACCTGTTCAGACATTTTTTTGGAAGAGGCCTGTGAGATAAACTCCTGGAAATGAGCCCAAGAGAGCTGGCTAATTTTAAAGGATGATCTCCTTTAAGAGGGAACAATTCTGAAACGCACAAAACAACAGAAAGGCAGTAGGAGGCGTGCATGGACAAACAAGAAGGTCCTGATCAAACCTGAAGAGATATATAAGTGGGAGCAGGGTCAGGTCATGCAGTCAGCAATCAAGGGAAGTCATCTCCAAGACATTATGTGCTTTCACAAAAATTCTGCAACACAACTATACAGCCATGAGATTGCACCTTCTTATTTTTTCTGTGTTTGTGTTTTTTTCTTGTTTAGTCTCGATGTTTTCTTGTTTAGTTTTGGTGCCATAACTGTTCCAAAGCTCTTGCAAAGGGTACAATCACCACCAGAGCCAGTGTGTGACTGCAGGAAGTCATTTAAGCAGACCAACAACACAGGAAACATTTCTTTCTTCTCTTCTTTACACTTTAGCTTTCTCTTGAATATGTAGATCAGATACTACTGATTAAGCCTGAAGATGCTGAATGACTCAAATCTTCCTAGAACCAAATTGCATTCTAACTTCCTAATGGTCAGGGACACAAGCTGATGGGCAAGCATCCTCCTCCCCTCTGGTAGCCTGTCCATGATTTGTGTCTTTCCTCACTCAGGCGTGAGGTGTGGTCCTTACAAAAACTTGTGGGATAACTCTCAACCTCAGGATATTTGTGATCAGCAGTGACACTGATAGGGAACACCATTATTTGCCCTGGGCATCTTGTATTTCTTAGAGAGTGGGAAAAAATGAAATTTTCATTTATCTTCTTGTTTGTCCTTGTCACGGAGAATAATTGCTGATACTCAAAACAGCTTTTCAAATAGCCAAGAACATTCTGATTTTCAGATCAATCATCTCATTATAACACAGTTGTGTATTCAACATATAATGTCCTCTAACTTACACAATGAAATACAAATAAATAAATAAATACACTACAAGATCCTATTTTTCTCTACAAAAACAAAAATTTTTTTCTGGGACAAAAGCAATTTAAGCTTACCTATGTTACATGAAAGTAAATAGTGTTCTGGACATGGAAAACAAATGCCCTATTTTTTCTTTAAAAGTATATGGTTCTGATATTAACATCTAAGGACTTTCTTTGACATGACTAAAATCACCTATATATTTGCAATTTTGGTCTCAATAGAAATAATTGCTATTCCATTACATTTAATATGAACTTCTTGGACTACTGTGACTCAGTAATGAGTATAGTCACAAGATAGTTAAATTTAAATTATATCAATTTCAGGTTAGTTTGGTTCAGCCTGCACATATTTCCAAGATAATTCCTTTTTTTACCCAGTGAAAAATGTATGTAATTTTACATTGTGCATAAATTTCATCATGATTTACAGGTTCCCTGATTTCTCAAAAAGATATGCCTCTTTGCTCCACAACCAGAAGTGGCTCTGAGCTGCATGTGATTTCATGGATGGCAGAACATCGATTTCACAACACGCACAGGGACATAACTTTGAATTACTCTAAAGTTTCAGCTAAATGTGTGAAGAAAAGGGCTCCTAACTGGCATTCCTTCAAACGCCATCAGTTTTTTTGTTTAATACAATAGCATTTAGTGACAGTTGTACCTACAAGATGTATGTAGCAGTGTCCAAGACTGAGTTAAACATCGTATCATTGTAGGAGTAACTAATAGCACCAAGCTCAAATCCGACTAGCAGGTGACATAGCCTGGGATCCAGGGGATTGTGAAACCTTGGGAGCAGCTGGAGAGGTCAAAGTGGCCAGGGCTTCCCCAGCTAGCAGTGTGCGTGTGTGTGTGTGTGTGTGTGCGCGTGTGTGCTCCTGTGTGTGTGATTTGTGAACAGATCTATATATTTGTGAACAGGTCTATACCAGCAACCTGTCTATACCAGCATCTAGGAAGGCTGAGATCCAGGGGCCAGCTACTGGGCAGTATCTGAGCCCAGCTACTGGAGAAATTAATGACATATAAATAGAAATATATAGATGAAAATATAAACATATATAAATATATGTACATATAGATGTATATCTCTGTATATAGATATATAGACATATCTATATGTTTATTTTCTAATATATTAATATCTATTTATCTAATGTATACACATTAATTTCTTTTATATATTTTGTTTTCTCACAAAAGGACCAGTCAGAGAGAGGAGCAGAATATGATCATTTGTGCAGTTTCTTTTTCTGAGTGTTCTGTGTTTCTGTCTGTTTTCTGTGCATGTGTGCTTTACATTCTTAGCCTTTCTACAGCTTCAACCTGGCTGCACAGAGAAAATGAAGGTTTACAGGACAGGAGTTTTGAAAAGATATTTGTACAAACATTGCAACTTAAAATTACTTTAAGGAAACATTTGTAAAATCATTCATTGTGTCTCGATGTTGCAAATATAGAAATTATGTAATTTTGAGGATGTAAAATAGGCTATTTGCATTATGTAAGAGAACTGATTTAAGTTCTATTTATTTGAAACTTTCTGTAGTTTAGTAAGCTTTAAAAAGCAAGAAAGAATATAAATTCTACAACTAATCCTTAGTTTCTATTAAAATCAAACTGTGAATTCCAATTACAATTACTCAAAACTGAACAGTAAAATCAGTAAGAAATTACAAGTAAGCTCTATATAATCTAACTGCAATCTGATGGCCAATGTCTTTAAGATGCATGAGTGAGCTGAAAGTGTAGACTGTGAGAAACTGAAGGGAGAGAATTATTCTGTTTAAAATGTGCCTATAAGACCCATAGAAAATTCTTTTTTTCTTTACTGTGTTGAAGCTGATGAATACCCTGATCCTCTAAAACAGATCAAAGTGATGATTCACTTTGTACAAATATACATCTGACTATACCAGGAAAGAACATTTTAGTCTTTTTATTCTTTTTTTTTTTTTTTTGCAACGACTACTCAAACAACTTTTCGAGAAAACTGTTTTCTGATGAATTTAGAACAGGTGTTTGAATTATTTTAAAATATTAATGAACTCAAAACTATGTTATAATTTAGTTTAAATATGGATTCTGAGTCAAGGACCCCACACACAAGGTGAAATGGAGGATAACCACAAATGACAGTACATCAGAAAGGGGTACAGCCACAGCAATATAGAAATTGCTGTAGTGACAGGCACACATGTAAATCACTGCAGGTGAGCCTTGAATTATGCAGGTGGGAGCATATGAAAAGAAAAAATAAAGTAGAAAGGCATGAAAGGTTTTTGGGTTTGCTAATAAGAATTGTTCAGCATTTAAAAACAGGAAACAATTCAAGGGTAATAACTGAAGATGAAATAAGAGTAATTTTTTTGAAAAGGTGTTGAATTTTTACCTCTTTAAATTCCAACTCCTTGAAAAGAGGTAAGGCAAAAAAAAAAAATTACTCTTGGTGTAATTTTGATCAGAGTAACCTGCAACTTAGTTCATACCTTGGTTAAAATCCACTTATAAGCAGATTTCCTGCTCTTTAGGAAAGGGAAAGGGAAAGGGAAAGGGAAAGGGAAAGGGAAAGGGAAAGGGAAAAGGAAAGTATTGAGCCATGTTTTGCATCAATGGGAAAGGGAAAGGGAAAAGGAAAGTATTGAGCCATGTTTTCCATCAATTCTTGCTATATGTTTGTTGCAGGATTTAAGAATGAAATGTATTTCTAGGATTAAATTGCATATTTGCTGAGTTTGTATTTTCTACTCATGCAACCACTGAACTAAAAAAAAATAAATAATTGCTGTAATTACCTCTCCATATTATATATATTTTAGTTTTACAAGTAATTTCTGTAATTACATTTAAAAAAATGGAAATTTCTGTAATGAACTGAAATAGTTTTCATTGTTGTTGGCACTGTAAAGAAAATTCCAAGTGTGTCCAAACAAACTGTGCATTCATTCTGTTATTTGTAGATTATTTTTAAAAGGAGTATGTGATATTCATTGTTAAGGCAAAAAAAATCATCCCGGAAATGTATAAGATTTATTGTTTTCCTCAATACATCCTAAGTTTTCATTAAACATTGACACCATTCCTAGGGGTTTAAATAGTCTTTTTGCATTAAATCCTGCCTGTACTAGCTCACTTTGAACCACACATGGATTCAGCAAGGAGATATAAATGATTAGGAGACATTTATTTGTACCTTATACTCAACAATATTTGACCCTAGCTTTTCTCTAAGAAATAGTATCTTGATCAGTGTAGTGAATAAAACACATCTAGGTCAGAGTTTTATTACAGTCTGAGGCAGCAGTGTCACCTACTAAATGAATAACACATCTTCCTGCACTCTTCACATTTTTGCTGCCATCAGAGCTCTGACCCATGGCCTTTCTGCCCAATACTTATCACATATTGTTCAAAACCCTGGAAGTTCTTGCTTTTGATCAATTGCTGAAAAATGTATCTATTTCATTGATAAAAAACCCTAATGAATGTGAGGAACATAACACTCCCCTGACTTGATATAGGAAAAGAGATATTTCTTCTCACAGCACAAACCCCACTGCTGACATTGCAACAAATTGAAAAATTTTTATTATACAATATTATATTGTTATATAAACTATTTTTATATAATATTTTAATTTTTAATTTTTAAATCAAACTGCTTTGTCATTGGCAGTGCTACTGGTCTTGCATCTATAAGTGATAAAAACATGTTGACAACAATAAGTCTGGTGACCCAGGTTATTGTCTGGAGGCTATGTCAGCACACGTGTTGTGTTTATCTCATAGCAGCAAGACGCCAAGGCAACAGTTGTCCTAATTTGTCTGGAGATCCCCAGCTCCTCTCCTGCTTATCTGAATGCTCTGTGAATCCAGATCACTCAGTATTTTTTTCCTCTTAAAAAGTGTAAAAAATGTCCCATTAGTTCTCTTTTTTCCTATCTTTTTCAGACAAACTTCTTTAAAAACCTCTCAGAAAGGGGAGGTTTTCACTGTTTTTCACAGTAAACCTTTACTGTTCAAATGAAATCATTCAAAGGATCCCAACTGACATTTCTGGAAAGTGAGATCTTCAGTTCCACTGAATAATATATGGAGCACTTTGGATTGTGTTGTCTGTCAGTATGAAACATCCTTGTCCAGGTGAGAATGTCTTTATCAGACAGTTCAGTCAGGAAGACTAACAGAAATGTTAGTCAGAAGAGAATCCTCGAGGTTTTTCAGACAAGACTCTTAGCTGAACTTATTGTGAGCACTAGGTGAAGTCAGTCTGTTTTCTCTAGCCAAGGTCTGAAAACTTGCAAAGATGGAGATAATCCATTCCAGAGAGGCGTAACACTAGTGATTTCCATTTAACTAAAAACTTACCTAAAATAGAAAGATTTATTCTAGATAAGACAGCAGGACTAGACCTTCTTTGTGATGATGGTTTTGTAATACCCGTGCATGTCAAACTGCTTCATACAAGCTTTACATCTCCAATATAGCCAGTGTATTCTTCATTCAAAGGTAATTATATGGAAAGAGATATCTGCATATTACTTTAGCATACTTCAGTGGCTAGAGGACACAATCCTATTTATCCTCAATGGAAAAATGTTTAATTTATTAACATGGCATGACTGAATATTCATACTAAGTTTGTAATAATAGCTGTTATTCAAGTTACTACAGATTTCCCACACTGAGAAGTCTGTAAGAATTAACTTGGGGATTTATCTGGTATCTGGATGTTTCGACCTAATTGTTTCTCTGTCTGATGAATTCTATTATTTATTCAAGAAACAGATGGAATGCCAGTAGGGGTTAGGGGGCAAAATCTCACATTAAACACTTCTTAATTTTTTAGATAATGTACTGAACTCTGCTGTTGTCTTAGGACTACTGAAGAATCAAGTCTTTGTCTTTGAAAAAAAGTAGCCCTCTAATGTTGATATATATTTCCAGATGATTTAACTCGCAAAATTTCATGGGAAAGACTATGTGATGAAATATAACAGAATCACTTTCTTTCTGAAACATGTTCCTGTCATTAAGGTCTTCAAACATAACACACTTGATTTTATGAAGTGCTAAAGGCAATTTATATTTAATATTCCACAAAACAAAAAAAACCAAACCAAACCAAACCAAACCAAAACAAAACAAACCAAACTAACAAAAACCCCCTAAAACCAAAACCAACCCCAAACAGCAGCAACAACAACAAAAAAACCATCTTTCTAAGAAAAAAAAAAAAAAATTAAACTTTCTTCACCTATTTTGCTCCCATATTAAGGAAAAGCACTATCATCAGCACAGGAGCCCACTTGCTATATATAACTATTTTGCATCTTTTATGAAAAGGCATAAATTATAAAGGGATTAATAAAATAGCTAGCATGAAAAAAAGATGCAGAAACCCAAGGAATATGTACCACCAGATTTAATAAGAATGAAGAGAGAGAAGCTGTGTGAACACATGGCTCTCTGTTTACATTTCCAGTGAGAAAACTGTGATTTCCTGATACATCAGGAGTATTCTGGTTAAAGGAAGGGAGTGGTTGCAATAGAGTTACTTGAATAATATATTGTCATGCAGAAGAGATTACTACAGGAAAATGGTAGTTTGAGTACAGTTCAAATGTTGGTATCATTCCTGAAACAATTAAAAAAAATTTATTACTCTTGAGAGACTCATAACACACGTAGTAGCATATAATGATTATGTACGTTAGCAATAAATTGGAAGAGTTGTAAAAAAGTATTTCAGGGCAAGAGTGATATCCAGAATAAAGCTGAACAACTGAAGTCGTTCCTTCAAAAGCATAAAATGCTTACTTTTGATCTGACAACCATAATTTTTGATGGAATTAATTACACATGAAAATCATTGACAGGATGTGCACAATGGACCTGATAAACTTGTTCCATGGCTCCCTGGCTTATCAGTGTTGGTTGAAAAATACTTTTGTACTACAGAAAATATCTGCAACTCAGTAGTCAGAAAAGTCCATTTTCTGACTGTTTTTCTGGGTCATTTTATTCATTTAATACATAATGTATTCCCTCTTCCACCTCCTGTTCCAAACATGAATTAGAATTTTTGACCCTGATTCTGCAAGGTACATAAACATTTTAAATTGAGAACAAAGTGAGGAGCACTTTGGTGTCTGAAATAGAACAATTAAAGGCTGATGTGCAAAAAAAGCTCCACAAACCTTTGTTCCAAATTACCCCTGGGTGAACACAGAGGAGGACTTACATGAAATGCCTGAGACACCTCAAGGGCTCCTTGGTATAAACGAACAGTCCTTTTTCCTACCTTTCCCTTTCTGTCCTTATTCCTGCTATCTCACGTGTGCCCTTTGCCCAACATTCATTTTGTATTGAAACTATTAAGCAAAATAACCAAATAGAATATTTATCTCTCCTTTTTTTTTTTTTCCCAAACTGTTTTAATTCTCTATCTCTTTAGTCACATTCAAGTTGTAGTGGTAGAACAAAGGACTGAGAGGCAAATATGCAGCACATGGAAGGAGTGAAAAAGGAGATGCAAATTTATACTGGCAATGTCATTAATAGTAATTCTGTTCTAAAATTCACAGGATGTCTTTTTTTCAACTAGAAATAACCTTTAGTAACTCAATGTCATCTCCTAGACATATACAGATGCGGTTTCCTGGCTTGAAAGGAAGAAGCAAAAGCAGAAAGAAGCAGCTATCTGCCATCATTCAATTAAAAGAAGAAAAAGGAAAAAAAAAAAAGCAAGGTTCTTCAGCACATGGAGTAATATCTGTGGCGCAGGTGAAGTGTCTGCCTGCTTCTAGGTGTCCCATCCAAAGACACCAAAAACGAATTTTTGGAAATGAAAGTAATCCCAAATTTTTTGACAGAGCAGACTTATCACAGTTTAATCCCCTATAGGCTTGTTAAATGGAGTTTATTTTGTTGAAGGAAAAGATCATAATTTTAAGTACAGGTATCCAAAGTATAAAATTAGATGAGTTTATGATACAGTTGCTGTAGTGAGATACTCTTGCCATACAGTAACCTTTGATCCCATAGAGAGATGAGATCTGTGATAATAAAGACAGATTGTACAAAAATCAACAACTCTGGGATAGTAGCAGGGGAGATGCTGGAGAGAATGGTGAGGAGAGGAAGAAAATGAAAGATGAAAATGGGAGGTAGGAGAAGCAGAAGTTATAGGTGAAATAGTTTTCTTCTGTACCTCAAACATGGTTTAAGCTGGTGAGGTCCCACTAGCCTTGCTGGTTCTGCTGGTGATAGAACAGAGTCTTACTCTGCCTCTGGCAGGCTGGCCCTGTCTGGATGGCAGGTGTCCCCCAAAGCCTCACTGCCTGACCTCTTCAGGTGGAGACTTTTGGGGCTCATCTATATCTGGGTAATGAAAAGTGAGAGATCACAGTAATTTTACAGTTGTATAACAGATCTATTTGTGAAAGTTTGCTTTACTACTGCATCTGTTCTGCCTTGCAGACATTAACAAATTATATGGTGAAGAAAAAGGGAAAATAGACTGTAATTATCATGGCAATGATAGCATCCACTTAGAAAACACTAAAATAGTTCTTTTCTTTTTAGATTACCATGCTTTTAGATTTGAACTCTTTTTTTACAAATCTTATGTAAACCAGCAATATATTTTTCTTTAAATTTCTATTCCATTTAGTAAAAGAAATAATGTCCAAGAGCACACTTTTCTTTCAGAACAACTCATCATTTACAGTGACTTCTTCTGCAAAATATTTTTCTTTTCATGTCAAACATGAGAAATTTTTCTCACTAGATTAAAACACACTCTGAAAAATCATAAAACCTCCAAAAATTTGAGAGTCAAAAGCACTCCCTCTAGTGTATGAAATGTAGAGTTGTTAATTTTATGTTCATATGCAGATAAATAACAGGAATTATAAAATGATACTGATAATATACTTATTAACTTATTAAAAATGTCCATAACAGAAATTATTAAAATATGAAAAATTTCTTTTCTTTCTTATCCTTAAAAACTGTTTTACTTTTGTTATTTTTACAGTAATTTGTTACTTTAGTAGTAATAATAGTAATTATTGGCCATAATTGCAATCTTAACAGAGAATGAAGACCATGAGAAAAAAGGTAATTTTTTTTCACATATGAATTATAAACCTTCTTACTATTCATTTGAAAAAGAAAATGATGGATTGAAAAACCATTTCAGAATCTTCCAGGCAATTAAGACAACAATGAAATTTGTACTAGAGGTCTGATACTACAGCAGGAATCAGATCAAATTTCCTCATAATCTACTGACTCTCAGACAGATGCAGATAATAGATAAATGAAAGTAATTAGTACTAAGTTCAGTTATATCTCCCTTTGCCTTTTCTCGTTGCAGCGTGCATAGATACATTTCTCCTTGCATGTCATGCATTCTAGATGTTCACATATGAACATTAGTGCTGTATGTGTCTGTATGTTCAGTCATCTCTTGAACAAACTGTGGGCTCACTGAAGATAGCACAGTGAATATACTTCCCAACAGACATCGAGTTAAAATTATCTTCAGAAATACGCAGACAATATTTCAGGATGTTTAGTTAATTACAGAAATTGCAGTAAGGCTGTAGATTGTTTGGGGAACACAGAAAATACTTTCCTTGATAACTGTCTGTAAATTTCTCATTCATACATATAAACATATTTCTTACTTGTCTTTAAAATTGTGGGTGGTATTTTTCCCAATGATAGGAATTATTTATTTAAATTTCATGTTGCAAAGAATCATAAAGAAAACCATGATGACATAGAATGTGAAGATAATTTTTTATGTAAATGCCACTGCCAAATAATTTCAGATTAACTTTTATAGATCTTGGATTTTAGTGCTTCTCATTGTTATACATGCCGTCATTTTAATATTTTTTCACTGAAAGGTTCAATAACAGAATGTTTATAAAACTGTTATGGGTTAACATATCTCTTTTTTTACTTTTAAAGTAAAATGAACATAACATTTAGTAAGAAAAAGATGAGGTATGCTGTTTTTAGAATCCATGAAACGCATTATTTTTTATAAGTATGGTTAAATATTTGTATTTTGCTGTCCTTAAACAGCACAAATTGCTACCAGGCCTTTTGTAATATTTTAAGTGTATATACATTACTTTATAAGTAACAATGTTTTATTATAAAATTATATGTTATTTTACATATAAAACTACATTATGCATCAACTTATACTACATAAATTTCCTTATCCTTATATTTATTTACTGATTATTTATAAAACTGAAAAATAATTTTATTCAAAATAAGCTATATTTAGTACAGAACAGACATGAGAATAAGAAATTTTAGGAGTGATCATGGAAGAAAAAGAAAATTTACTTGTGACAATGTGAGTTGGCTTCACTGTCTCATAAGAAGAAGATTTACCTTGAAAAAATATGGGAACAACTGTATTGTACTGTGATCCATAAAGTACAGCTGGTCCAGGCAGAGAAAACCCCTGCTGCCAGATTTCAACAGAGTTGTCCTGCCTAGGACAAATTACTTAAATAATTTCCATGCTGCTTCCAAACCTCTGCCAAGAGCAATGTGGCTTTAATTGACCAAGAAATCTTAGCCAAGATTTGCTGAATTTTAAAAGCAGCAAGTTCTTTTGTCCATAAGCAACCAAAGAAGAATAATAGATATAACACCATGTTCATCAAAATTCTTTCTGAAAATTGAGGGGGAAAACAACTCACATTTTCTAACTGTTAGGTTATTTCTGGGAAAGAAGAATGGATGATGACATATTTTATTAGAAACGCAGTTTAAACTTCTATGGAGTGTGCTTGAATGCACTTGTTTTGCTCCCAAGAAAAGACAAAATAGAGCAGGACAGAAATGCTGTTTTGCTTTTGACTCCCACTTTTTCTGAGTCTGTGCTGATCTCAAAGGCAGTTTGCCTGTTTGAGGAATACAGCAACACACAGGAAAACTGCAGTTCACAGCAGTCAGGGTGCACAGGTTCATAAACGCAGGTTCACCATGGCTTATTTTCCAAATCAGCTTATTTTGGAAATAAACGCTACTTGAATGTTTTCTGCTGGGGTTCAAACACAGGACTGCTTCTTTTTCCTCACAGTCAGAGTTTGTGGCCTCCTCCAGATAGATATGATGCAACCTTGATCACAAACTTTCAATGCAGGTTGATTTACTGCCATGCCTGGAAGAAGCTGACAGCCAGACAATTGCCGCAGATTTTCACTGTCTCTTAATTATGAAAACTGAATTTTTATAATTCAGTTCAAGCATAGTAAGACAGCTTTTAGAGTCCTTGCCATGTTACACCTCACAATTCTATTAAAAGAAGATGTAGAAATAACGTAGTATTGTGTATATTATATGGCTGAAAGTTAAAGTGATCTGCATTAGTCTGTATTCAGGTCTTTCACAATACACCAGGAAAATTTTATACTTGAGTGTAAAAATCCAGATATAACACCATTCAGATGCTCAGAGCACAATATAGCTGCAGAGTCTAAATTATGCTTTCTAAAACAAAAGGACATTCTTTCAAGAAGCAAGTTATCTACTAACAAAGGAAATATAGTTGGGTATATTTTGCTGCTATTATTGAAGTATTTATGTGAACGAATTCCACAGAAAAATCCAATTCAAAAGCAACATGAAGAAAAATTTCATCTCTTAGTTTTAAAAATAAGTCTTTTTGCATTTCAGAAAATGCTAGTTTTCGTATTCTTTAAACTGACTGGCCTCGTCTGTTCTGTTTGGAATCAGACTCTTGAATCTCCTGAGTGACCCATGGAAAGTAAAACATTATAGTTCAAAGGAACGTAATAGGGTTACGTTGTCCTACTAGCCTCAGGCACATTTCTGCTCCATTTGTGCTTGAATGACAGCTGTGTTAGGATGCTGCTCAGCTAGGTTAGGATGCTGCTTTTATCTTCCGTTATCTTTTTTAGATAGAGTTAAAAAATTCAGTGGGGCAGAGGCAGTACATCTGACAATAAGGAGCAGGAGAGCTCCAAGGAGGAGGCAGATATTGCAGGAAGCCTGTGAGCATTAGGTGGAAATCTGGAGCAGCCTGGAGGTTTGAGCAACTAGTGGAAGATATTAAGGAAGAACAGACTTGGTGGGACCTAGGAACAACTCTCTAGGAGTCAGAGGACAGTCACAGAGGTGAGAAGGAATTGGTGAAGCAGCAACCAATAGCGAAGGATCGATGGAAAGATATAAGTGAGAAGTCAGACATCAAGCCAGAGGGGATGTCAAGAAAAAGACATCAATGGCAGATAGATGCCAGCTGTGACAAAAACAGGCAACTTCTTCCAAGGATCAGCATATGTCCAATGAAATATGTTGATTTGTCTTTGGCAGTTTTTGGGTTAAGTGAAAGTCTCTGCAATAAAGTTTTGTAATTGTTATTACCTCCAAGTTCAGGGAATATAGGCAACATTCAAGTCCAGAGTGCTGAAGACATACTTCTTCAACTGGATTAGATTCCTTATGCTGATGCCACTTCCAAAAATGACCAAAAGACTGAAAAGGAGTGTTTGGCTGACAAAGTGCCTTTTGACAGAAACAAGTGTCACTTGCATACCTGTTTGGTAAAATCAAAGCAGAGTGCCTAATAAGTACATTACTTACAAGGGAATTCATGGTATATTTTCTACTCTTACAGCTATTGCACTTAATTCATTTTTTTGGCAGAAGAAATATTTCATCATACAGTTTCGTGGTCTTGCTGTCTTCTCCACTGTTCCCCACCGTGGCTGCAGAGAATTTTGCTGCAAAACTAGTTCAGATCTATTTAAAAAGAGAGACTGTGCAGATGGCAGGTCAGTAGGGATGTTTGTGCTGCACAGCACTGAAATCCACTTTGTTCCATCAAACCAAATGTAATTATGAGTTGGATTTTTTTTGTTTGTTTGCTGGTGGGTTTTTTCTTTCCCCTGGGTGTGCCTTATGAGAGATGGAGTCATAGGATAACTGGCTGGTGTCAGAGAAGCCAGTAGGTTTCTTTACTGATAATAAGATTTTGCCTTTTACCCCTTGCAGTGACATTTCATTACATTTTTCCTATTTCTGAGAAACTTCTTAAAGTTAAAATACTCAGGATGAAAACATATCATAAATTTGTTTGACTTTCACGTAAAAAAAATCCTGCCAAATTCTGTTTCTCAAGGTTATAGAGGAACATGAAAACACAGACATTAAAATATGATTTTGCACAAATATTCTTTTTATCAGATTGTGTTTCCAACATTATCTTATTCTGAACTCTGAGGTCCATAGTGCAGATTCAAACTTGAATCAAGCCATTTTCATGCTACAGTTTTAAATCATGAAGTGATGCAAATTTCAAAAACATCACCAAGTCCATTTTCTCAGCATGTTTTTCTGCTAGTTCCTGAAATTGTTCAAAGTACTTTCAGAGCATGAACATTGCTGTAGAAGGTTGAAAGAGTTCTGTCCTCTAAGCTGCTTTTCCAGAATCAAAGACTAATCAGGTAAGGGGCAAATGGTACCTTAGGACAGAAAACACAAATGTAATGAGGTCAGTGTATAGTGTCAGATGTTATTAATAATTTTCTTTATTAAAGATCAACTTTAGAATTTTAAAGCAACGGTTTATCCCCAAACTTCTAAGATGTGATTTTTTTCTCTTTGGAGGTTAACTAGCAGTTGCTGCTGCTGTGGTTACTGCTCATGTTTGGCTCTCTTCACATAGAGCCAGCTACCTGTTTGACAGGTGACTGCTGCAAAGAAGGACACACAGCAAGGGTGCTAATGGCTTATTCACAAACTGTCATGTGAGGCTAGAGACTTCTTTCAAATATTTGAACTAAGGCAATATATTCCAGCAGTATACGCCTGCTATCAGCTACTTGATACAGATGATACACTACAGCTGTGCTTTCACTGCTGCCAGCTGTAACAGTATAACTAATTTATTAATATACGTTTTTTTCCTTTTTACTATGAAAAAAAATCAGTCATCATTTTCAGTTCTCCCTTGTATAGAAAAAAAAAAGCATATATAAAAAGTCACCACTAGTGGCCTTCTGGATGAAAAAGACTAATAATTTGGAATTTTCCTAATTCTTCAGATGATGTACTTCTTGACTATAATCATTGTCATTTTTTCCCCTCAGTAGATCTCTCAAACATTCAGCCTCAGAAAAAATGGAAAAAAATAAACTGAGTACTCCATGCTATTTCAAGTGAAAATATTAAGTCCTAAAAAATATTTAAAACATAATATTTATGAAAAAGGATGTTCTAAAGAAGTTGGTTTTGGTAGTTTAGTTCTTTCTTAGTCCTAGCACATGAGAGAGAATCAATTTGAAGTGAATATTTATTTACATATCTCAAAGAGATTTTTAACTTGTCAATGCCTTATAGCAGTGAAGCACCTGGTCTGCTGTATGCCTGAATAAATGAGATGTTCTTCATCTTTCCCGAATTTGGGGATATGAGAGCTCTACTTCTCTTTAGAACAATGGAAGACTGGGCTCTTAAGGGGAAATGATATTTCCTGAAGTTCTTGACTTGATCATCTTTGATGTTTCTTAGCATATAATCCAATAATATTTGTCATGTGTATTTATGATTGTCTCCACACACCTCTTTAAAGGAAGTTTCTTGTTGTTACAGAGAGTTTTCAATTTTTTTTACCCAAAAAATCATGCTCACACAAGAAAACAGAAACAAATGCATTATTATTTTAGTATCAGTTACATGTCAGGTGCATTCTTAGTCCTCCAGCAGGAATAAATCACTTACTAACACATTAGATAGGGTCTTTTGGGGAAAACAGACTCTAAAAATGTGTTAGGGAAATGATCTTTATATTTTTTAACGTACAATCATGCAGTCCACTAAAACATTATAAATGAAAAAAGTGGATGAAATATATTTCTGTCCCTTGTCTTCAGCCTTCTGTTAATGTCTATATTTGCAAAGCAAGATGTAGGAATGTGTCTGGTTACAACCATATAAGGGGCAGAGGACAATAAATATAATTGAGACATTCAATCATATTGCTGAAAGCTTCTGGCTAGGAAAGTGTAACCACGAGTAAGAATGGAAATATTCTGGAAAATTAGTCAGCTAAAATGTAAACAGAAGTGCTATACAACTCCCAGAAGCAGGTACCAAACAAAGACACAATCATTTAAAAATGCATAATATACATCGGTGTACAGTTTTCAGCTTACCATGACAGTCACAGATTCCGAGTTTAATTTGGATAAATAGATTGGGAAATAAATGTTGTTTTCAACTGGCAGGTAAGGCTGTTTTCAGTCCAGATAAATTGTTCCACCAAATAACTTATATTGGCAGGCTTATGAGAAAAGAAAATATGTTTCTGAGCTGAGAGTACAATTGGGAATGGATTTTATTTATTTAGATAATTTTTATATCAAGTGGCAAGAGGGCTCATTGTGACACTAGCAGCAACCTAGATTATAGCATGTCTGAGATGCCTAAGCTGTAGCATATATTTTTTGAAAGTATAAATTGTACAAATAATAGAAAACACCTTGTTGCTTTTAAGCTGCTGCAAAAGTTATATATGACTGTGGTACTTTTCATTTTCCAGACAAACTAAGTAGTAGAACTGTTGCTCATTCTTTCTGTTTTCTTCTCTTTCTTTCTCCATTTGTCTATAAAAACCACATTTATAGACCATATTTATACCCTTGAAAACCACAATAAAAATGTAAGTAGTTAAATTTTAGAAATAAACCACAAAATTCTGGAATTAATTTTGCATGGTTGCCCATAATTTAGTCTTATTATTTTCACATTATAATATAGCTCTGTAATTGTCTAATTGTGTGTTTTTAATGTGAATATTTCCTGACTTGGTGAAATAATTGTTTAAATATTTTTCTTAGTATTTTTAAAAGGAAATTGAAAAATCAGAAGTCTATTGTAGTGTCATGTACCTTTTGTTGCAAAACAAGATTTTTAACCTCTATGTAAACCAGAATGGAAG
>VXBQ01011798.1:0-27991 GCA_013400175.1 Phainopepla nitens | reverse complement strand
AGGAAGGAAGGAAGGAAGGAAGGAAGATAGTGGAGATGAAAATATTGCCATATGTTGACCAGCAACAAGAATTGATTAAAATTGCAAGACTTGCAATTTTAAGGTCAGTTGGTAAAAGTGATGGTTGCTGTNTCTTTCTGTTTTCTTCTCTTTCTTTCTCCATTTGTCTATAAAAACCACATTTATAGACCATATTTATACCCTTGAAAACCACAATAAAAATGTAAGTAGTTAAATTTTAGAAATAAACCACAAAATTCTGGAATTAATTTTGCATGGTTGCCCATAATTTAGTCTTATTATTTTCACATTATAATATAGCTCTGTAATTGTCTAATTGTGTGTTTTTAATGTGAATATTTCCTGACTTGGTGAAATAATTGTTTAAATATTTTTCTTAGTATTTTTAAAAGGAAATTGAAAAATCAGAAGTCTATTGTAGTGTCATGTACCTTTTGTTGCAAAACAAGATTTTTAACCTCTATGTAAACCAGAATGGAAGGCAACTAAAACACATTGGAGTCACTTTCAAAACCAGCCACCAAGAGGTGTAGCTAGATAAACTTCTCATGGTTATTTCAAGATTATGGCATGATACATGGCTCAGAAGACTTATCCACATTAGTCTGTTTTTCTGTTATATAAAGAGGAAGGGAGGGAGGGAGGGAGGAAGGAAGGAAGGAAGGAAGGAAGGAAGGAAGGAAGGAAGGAAGGAAGGAAGATAGTGGAGATGAAAATATTGCCATATGTTGACCAGCAACAAGAATTGATTAAAATTGCAAGACTTGCAATTTTAAGGTCAGTTGGTAAAAGTGATGGTTGCTGTCTTGATCCCTCAGGGGTGGGGAAGCTCATGAAACACAAAGTTCACTGGGTTAGTATACTTACAAGTTCACGTGGAATGGCCAGATAACTCCCCTGGGGAGGCAGGGAGTGTTAAACTGTGCTTTGCAGCACTGTGGAGCATGTGCAGTTCTTTGGTGGAAGATCCCAGAATCGAGTCTAAGGGCAATTCAGGGGACTTTGATGGTTTATGACACCTTCTAAGACATGACAGCTGCCTCTCACTTCAACGTATTTGTTCCAGTTATGCCCCATCAGAAGTGATGAATACCTTCAGGCCTGCATGTGAATGTCCCAATACCTCCTCCAGAGGGGGAGCCAGTTTTATAAGTGAGGAAATTGACATCATAAAAAGCATTTTAAAACCCTCCTCCACAGGTTCTGTTTCTTGTTTTCCTTCTCCCTTCTCTGTCTCAAAACCTTCGCTTTGACCTGGGGGGTGCAAACCTGGCCTCAGCAAAGCACATGCTGCTTTTGCAAATGGCCAATTTTTTGCATCATTAACCATTAACATTTCAGCATCTCACAGCTTGTTATTCAAACATTAAAAAAAAATTAGATAATATAAAGGTTTCAGAGATATCAGAAAACAAAATGATTGTTATATTTTTCAAAATGCTTATCATACTTATTTTTTGGTTGTTTTTTGGTTTGTTTTTTTTTTTTTTTGGTAAAGGTAAATCTAGCCAACTGGTCTGTGTAGAACAGTCTAACATACATAACACTGGTAATACAAACATCCTTAGGAAAGGAAAAAGTGGCCTGAAATCCATGAGGGCCAGCCAGATTTTATCCAAAGAGTATAGCTGATAATTTAAGATTACTGGAATATTCTAGACATGGATAAAAATTAATTAAAAGAAACACCTTAAAACCATGCTTTGTCAATCTTGATATGGAAAGCAAAAACCTACTGATTTGCACAGAATTTATAACTCTGAACTGTCAAAACAAATTGTTTAGAGATATTGCTTGGATAGCATGCAAAGCTCCAGCTATAGTTGAACATATTGACTCATCCAGGATTAGTATAATAATATCAGTTTAGCATAATATATAAATATAAATTCTTTAATACATTGTTTCCCATTCCATAAAAAGAATACTTGCTAGTTGTAAATTTTTCCAGATTTTTTCCATTTTTTTGCTTAATGATTTTTTCTCATAAAATTTACACTCGTTGTGAACAGGTACACTTTCCTTGGCAGATCTCCAAAGTAATTTCTAGTAGAGTTACTCTAGTAGCAAGAACCCCAGGACACATGTAAGCATATTCTGAATTATGGTCTTGACTCATTTTTGTTTTCTTCATTACATAAAAAAGACCATCAGTATCAAAATAAGGACAATGAAAACTGAAGGTGAAAAGCTTTCAGCAGCTTTTCCCACAATGAGAAGTGAAAAATATTGACAATAAATTGGAAAAAGCAGCAGATCTGATATACTTGGAATAAGACAGAAGCAGAGAAAAATGTGCCTTAACTGTGCAGCAAGGGGAGGGACGATGGAAAAGGTTTTGACAGGAGTATTTGACAACACTTTCCACATGAGAGCAAGTGCTTTTAGCAGTGTGTTGAGTGGAAAAAGGATTCAAAAAAACATCTCTTGGTCTAAGATTGTTGTGTGTAACTGTCATTTTAAATTACTTCTATTTGCTTTACATGGAGGAGCTGGAAGTAAGATAACAGGCACATGTTAGGACATGGGATGTTTCTAAACTTTATTCTAAACTTATTTTCACATAACTTCCATTCAGTGCAGGATTCCTCTCCATTCTGCTGCTGTTGTTGTACTCCCCATGGTCTGCAAATATAAACAAGGGAAGATGTTTAGGGATGGAGGAAGCACCTTTCAATTGATGAATTTGTCTTATAAAAGATATCAGTTTTCCAAACAAACTGATTAGCCTTATTCTTAAGCTCAGTGCAGATAGTATATTCCTTTACTAAATCTCTGTTCTGTTCTTTCCTGATGATTTATTTCTGAAAGGGTTGAGTTGGTCAGGGGTAAGCAATCTTATAATAGGTGTAACTCTGTAAGGATTTAAGTGAATGCACCTGAAATTTTAGGAAAGATGGCATTTTCATCAGTTACTAAGACACCTGCAGCACAAAAATAGATCCCAGACAAAGAGATCAGAACTCACAAATATACCCTGAAATCCCAAAGTTTTAACCGTGACTAAATTCTCTATCTAATATAGGAACTTGGCTAATTTGTGTCACCTAGATGAACAAATATAGTGAGTGACTTTGTGGTTTTGTCAAGCATTGTATAAGCAGTCATGCATACAGCTACACATATGTGTGTATGTGTGCATATTTATACACATACAAGCATATAAACACAGACATACCTGTGTCAGTTTCTCTGTAATTTTAAAATATGCCTTGTATCAGGTATGACCTGTGGTGCAGAATCAGTGTTTTATTCTCTCTACATAAAATGTTGCAGCCATTTAAATTAATTCCATTGATTTATCTTCAAAAGTATATAGTCTCTTGAAGAGCTGAATGTAATAAATATTTATACCTGCTGGAATTATGATTTAGGATCTTTCACTTAAGAATGAAAGAGAAGGTCAAAATTTAACATCTCAGAAACTGGGAGAAAAGTTGGCCTAAATAAACTACAATGAAAAAAAAGTATTCTTGATGCAATGTCATTATTTACCAGCTCACATGGGATACTATATTACAGTGAAATATATTGAATTCAGAGAATTTAACTATATGGACATTGGCATTAAGTTCTGATAACCTATATATTTTTTTTATGTGAATTGGATTTTTGTAAGGCTAATGCAAGCAGTTACAAATTGGAGAAACAGAACAACTGAGAATCTGGTCAGAAGGAATAAAGGAATTTTATAATGTATTTTAATAATTGTACAAGATAATGCAAGAAACTGCACAGAACTAAGGTAATATGGAAGTTAATTATCTGCACAATAGAGGCAGGAATGTTCTGCATAATAATGCTAGAAATTCAGCATGGCTGTTGTCTCAATTTACCTCGGTTCATATGCAGCTTTACTGGGACCAATATTCCCAGTATGAATACAGAATGACCTGACATGTTATTAAAGTCATGATATTAAAGTCACGGGAACAACTGGGAGAATATTGAAAAGCCAAAACAACAAACAAGTCAAATGGAGAAACTCAATATTTACAAAGCAGTATGGTAAAAGCTGACTTATTCAGAAACTGTCTCTTAGAAATTTGAAAATATACAGATCTGTGTTTCAGTTTCTAAGTGATTCTGATTTTAGCCCTGAAATAATATGAAGCTCATAAAACATCAAAATAAAAATGTGTAAAGCCCCTTAGGCTTTAAATTTCTTATTCCCTTCTAACCACCTTTTTCCTACTTCCTGATCTGAAAGAAAAACTGAATTATTGATTCAGAATTATACAGATGCTTTACTTGGAGACAGCTCAGCTTTAAACTAAAATTAATTTTACTTTCAGACCTTTCTGAGAGTGGCATCTTCATGGTTTATGTTTTACAGAAAGGAAGTTGCTGATCATATTGCTGCTATTTCTACTCTTCTGCAGTCTTTCATCTCAACCAGTGCCTATCTCTGTCATTATCTTGTTCATAGGCATAAAGTAGGTTTTGGCTGTCCCATAATTTAAATTCCAAATCAATTAGATGTACTGACCCAAAACATCTTGATTAAGTTCTGCCAAACTAAAATCTGAGTGATTTAGCAAGCAAATATATTTGAGAAGAAAAATACTTAGGATTGGGGAAAACACAGTTTACAGAAGTTATGTTTTCTTTTTTAAGCATCGTCTTTTTAAAAGAAACTTTCAATGTTCCAATTCTAATAAAGAGCAGAAAAAGATCTCTGCTATCATTATTATGTTTTTGTTCATGAGTAATATGCAGTTTTTTTGTTGAAAAGTAATTTTATTACAAGCTTTTGTAACATAGTATTTAGAAATTAATTAATTCACTCAAATAAGTATTTTCTGTGAACTCCTCTCTTGTTTTGTGTTCCCAAGATCAATTATTGTATCTGTTTTACACTCTGAATCTCTTTAGAATACTGAATGTTGTGGTTCCACCCCAGCCAGCAACCAAGTCCCACGCAGCCACTTGGTTATTCCCCTGCCAGCAGGGTCAGGGAGAGAATCAGAAGGGTGAAAGCTGGAAAAGTCACAGGTTGAGATACAGATAGTTCAATAGGGAAAGGAAAAGCCAGGCACACAGGCAAAACAAAACAAGGAATTAATTCACTACTTTTCAGGGGTAGGCAGGTGTTCAGCCATCTCCAGGAAAGCAGGGTCCCATCAACATAACAATGACTTGGGAAGACAAAATCCATCGTTCCAAACATCTCCCTCATCCTTCTTCCCCTGCTTTATACACTGAGTATGCTGTCACAGGGTGTGGACTCTCCCTTCGGTCAGTTTGGGTCATCTGTCCTGGCTGTGTCTCCTCCCAACCTCCCCTGCATCCCCACCTTCCTCACAAGTGGGGCAGTAGGAAAAGCAGAAATGGCCTTGGCTCTGTGCAAGTCCTGCTCAGCAAAACTGAAAACTTCTCTATATATTAGTTTTGTGTTCAGTACAAATTCAAAACACAGCCCCATACTAGCCTGCAAAGAAAACTAACTACTCCAGTCAAAACCAGCACAACAAAGCACTGGCAAGTGCATCCTTACCATTGGACTTAAAAAAAGGAGAAGTACATATTTGTGTCTGGAGTCAGGCATAATTATTGAATTCCATCCATTACCAAAACCAATAATGTACCTGCATTTGGAAACATGTTTAAAGTTTAAAACAAATTGCAAAGCCCAGGTTTTAGGACAATCTTTGATATTTTGGTATTTTAGTGAACATATAAAAAATTATTTTAAATGTGGTATTTTTCCTGTATGAGTGCTATTTCTCTAGCATTCCTGATTTCCCTTTAATAAAAACATAAACTCCTAGGAAACATTCGCCATGTTGTTTGATATCCATGTTAATAATATCATAAAGCTTTAAATTCTTTGGCTTTATATGTTTTAATATAATTCTTAAGGTTTCTATGCTCTTAAAAATCGAGACTATAAATTTTTTCTGCCTTCTGTTTCTTTCTGTATTTGCTTTATTCAGACAGAAAATATAATTAAATTTTGATTGTATAGCTTTCTTTAGAAAGACTTTCAAAATGGCAGAAGGTAAGACTTCATCTTTTGTTTATATTCTCTTTCATGAAATCTTATGCCTACAACCTGCTGAACCGATAGCAATATCAAAATACTGAATCCTTTATATTAAGTTGTTTTGCAATCCCTGAGACAAACCTCATCCTCATTTTACTTCTGCTTAGAGATGGAAGTCAGTCCTACTACCAAGATATTTAAAGGATAATTACAGTCAGTCAGAGTTGAAGTGTTTGAGTGCAGATTGTTCACAGCAAACACCTTTCAAGATTAAGATATGTCAAGAGAGTAAGAGGTGATATCTGTTAAAATAAAGTTTTGACTTATATGTGCTTGCATTTACAAATGGCAAATAAAAGAAGCTGTATTTTATGTTATTACTTTTATATTATTACTTTGTGTAATGCATTAGGATTCTGATTGTCCAGTCAGCTTGCGTCTCTCTGTGACCCTATCATTTGACTTCTGGAACAGACAGCACAGCAATTATTAACAGTAAAGAACAGCATTACTAGTGTTCTTTGGACAATATTTTTTTCACGTCATTATTGTGATATGCTGGAGAAACTTCAAAGCTCCATTAATCCAAATAATTCTACTACCTTCACAGATATTACCTTCCCTTCAAACTGGAAATTTGACTACAATATATTTAAGTATGACAATACCTTAAAAATTTTCTGTTTATTAGTCATGCTAACATTAGACTTCTAATAGACTGTTGTCAATATCTTTCCTCCATCTGAATTGCTTTTTATTGGTATTTTGCTGGAATTAACTTCTTTTTTCTTTTTCTTATAGAAGGCACTGCATGGAGTCCCACACATGGAGCTGAAAGCAAACACAGATCATTTTGATGAGAAAAAAGTGAGAGAAAAAAAGAAAAGAGCAATGGAAGTAGAATAAATGAGGAGAGGAAAACAAGTGAAGTATAGAGTACAGCTAATTTCTTCCCTCATAAAATAATAAAGTAAAACATTCACCTCCCTAATGTGTCCACTTAAGGAAACAAATGAATCAAAACTATGAAAAGGAACTTTATAATGAGACCTAATTGTTTAGAGAGCTCACTGAATTTCTGCCAGTTAGCCTGTGAGAATATTTATTTTTTAAAAAATAATTTAACCTTTTTATTGATGGTATTTACTGCACTGCCTGCATTATAATGGGTCATAATCGTGTCATGTCATGATGTTGTTTTCGACCGAACAATGAAACACCCTTTGGAAATGCCAGGAACAAAGAAAAGGGCTACAGGCTAAAGTTTTCTGCTCTACTGTTGGAGAGAGATTGTTAGGGATGTTCTCACTTAAGAACTGAACTTTTCCATTTTATTGCTGTCCCCTCTCTTATTTAAGGCTGTTAAAACTTACTCTTGGCTTTTTGATCTCTTTTATTTTATCATAATGAGTCAGTTTTATTTAGTGGAAGAAATCCTCTTATATGACTTTTAAACATGAGAGAACCATTTTTCATCACGTTCAATTATGATAACACTGAAAGAAAGTCACAGCAATTTGACTCTTCTAATTCCATGCACAGAGTAAAGGTCAACACTTTCATATTTGAGTGCTTATCATTAGAACTTCAGAGTGCAAACCATTTCTTCCAGTTTTTACATCATAGTAAGAAAAAAGCTAATTCCAATTAGATCAGAGGATCCAGCTGTGAAAACACTCAGCCAAATAAGCAACTACTTAGTTCTTATGACTCATACTTCTAAAAATTTCATATTAATTCTTGTCTCTAGCCATTTTTGTAAAAGAAAAAAAGGTTTGAATAGGCTTTTCAAAGAGAAATACCATTGTCAGTGTTTATTTTGAAAGTATATTAAAGTTCCGATAAGGGATGCAAAAGATCTGAATATGATGCAATTTTGTTTGGATTTAGTTCCATTAACCATACTTGCTTTTATATTGACTAAAATACAGGGCTGTAAAACATACTTTTCCTAATAATCAAATAACTATTAAATGTGGTTCTTTTTTTATATTAACATAACTAAAAATTCACACTAAACTGGGAATTTGGCTCTAAACTGGATAAGCAACTGTGTTTTATTATGATTTGTGAGAATAAGCTGTCAGGTGCTTCAATAAACGCCAGTATTCTTCCAGCACAGAAAATATATTTCTATAATTTTGTCAGTTTTTCTTAGCAAAACAAGACTATGTAACACTGACTCATGGTGTACCGACTGTTCTCACAGTAGAATCAGGGCAAATAACATAAAATCTGGTAGACTGTTTTGAATATTCACATTATAGAACCTAGGAGAATCATAGACAATGGCTGGACTTTCTAATCCACTCTTACACAAAAAAGTTAGATGATGCACAGAAAGCCAGTGAATATAAAAAGTAAGAAAAACCAGCAATACAGACTCCTATCTCACCATCTAACTCATCCTACTCATATTATTTCAGTATATTTTTTCACTATTTTTGTTACTCTGCTTGCAAAGCAATGTGTTCTTAGAGGTGGAGATGCTCTTTATTCTGAATTTTTCAAACCTTGTTACAAAAGAGTTGCTTATCATTCATACTCAAGGATTGTGCTGTTTGTCTTTTGCTTGCTTTCTCCCGTACCAATGGTGAATCTAAGATATAACTTTTAACTTAAAATAATGAAATGGTGATTTTGAGATAAATCTTTTTCTCAAGCAGATCGCTGATTCTTTTGGGGCGTCACATACAACAATATTTCAGTTATTTACACCAGATGTCATTTACTGTGAGACATCAAATTGATTCGGGTCCTGTTCAGCTTCCTCAGACAATTTCATAAGATTGTGCAGTAAGGATCTTGCTTGTGAGTGTTTAGGGGCTTTTTTATTAAAAACTTATAACAATATTAGAAAACAAGGTTAAATATGGAAGGAATAAAAGTAAATCAATGACATAGAGTAAGCAAAAGCTGTTCACTCAGAGGAAATAAAGAGCAGACCCATTGGTCCATTCTCTACATGCAGCTCAGTATTCAATCAACCTGTCAGCTGAATAGGCTCTGAAACAAGTTATAACATAGTCCCAACTGAGCAACAATACTATGAATTTGTAGAGTGAGAAAGAAGCAAGGGAAAAATGACAAGTCTGGAGGAACCTCAAAAAGAATGCAGTACAGATTCTGCCTAAATTTAGAAAGTTAGTAAAAAGCAAAGAGCAGAGTTAATGGAAAAAAAACTCTGAATGACTGCAAAGTCACTTTGGAATATGGTCATCGTATATCACCCTAGGGAGGGGATAGGTCTCCTGTAAATTTTGCAGTGAGTTAAGGCACCTGTGCTCTGACTGTGATAGCAGCTGGAAAAGGAAAAAGTAGTGATCCAAAAAAGCAGTATGGAACAAAGCTCTGCAGAAAAATGCCCACTAGGAGAGGTATTGTAGACAATTCTACCTTTAAGCTTCTCATATTGTTTTATAAAAAAATGGAAAAAAATAATATTATGAAGCGAACCTAACAGTTTTTTTTAAACGTGTATGATTTTCTGGCCTTTATAATGCTGATTAAGCATTTACCCAATAAAGTCTAAAAAAAAAAATCAATTATGCATGAATTTCATATCTTGAAATGCTTACATTATTGCTAAGGTTCAGATAAATGCACTTTAAACCACAGACTTTGCACATCAAAGATTTATTCATGTGCTTATTGTTCTTTGAGGTCTATTAAACTAGGACTAGTCTCTCATGGAATATGATGGTGCTGGAAACTAATAATTCTATTTTGATCAACACTGAATCACACTTTCTACCTGTGACTTTCACAGCTCAAATCTCATTAGTCATGAATACACACAAGTTCACAGGGTAATCTCAATATTATAAAGTTCTACATGCTGTTATGTGTTTGGAGAGAGGTGAGGTGTCAGTCTGGGCTGTTGTGCACTGTTGGCATTAATTAGTTGTAATTCATATGTGATATTTAGAAAGACAGGAGTTTGGAACTCTGCTTTATTATTATTAACATTTTATATGTATTGAAAACACTAAGTTCCAGTAAATGAAAACAAGTGTATTTTGTCTCCATGTTGTGAAAGCAAAATTTTCTATAAAATAAATCAGTGAATTCAGCTTAGTGCCAAAAAAAGTGAAGGGGATTCCCTTGGGATCCCAGTCCCACAAGGACTCAGGGTCACTGTAGCTCTGGAGTTATTCCAGAGGGTTTGATTGCCTTTACTTAAATTGTAAAAAGTAGATTGCAGAATCGAAAGCATACTGCGTAACTCAAGCCGTCCTTTTAATTTTTCTCTGCCTGGTGTTATAAGACCTTTTGCAATTCACAAGGTTTTGTTTTTTACTGCTGAAAAAGCAATACAGGACTTTAGTTTGGAAGATGATCAGAGAATTAAAAAAAGCTAATTATTTCAATTCTATATTTACTATGCAGGTTGCAGCATTTACAATATAATAGATGCTGCTGCAACTACAACAAATCACCTGTCATAAAGAGTTCATAAGCTGAAAGACAGAAAAACACATGAATGTTTTATATATCTACCTCACCTGCCATTCAAGCGTACAATTAGGACAACTAAGGTCAATTGTGCTATACAGAGAAGTTTTGGCTAAGCTGAGTTCCGTGTACTTCACAGTAAGAGTCGATCTTTGGGTCAATGACGTGATAGTGAACAGGAAAGAGGAAGAAAGAAAAGGGGAAAAAAAGACTTCCTTTAAAAATTTCTCATGTTGTGGATTAATTCCAGTGGGAAGCTGAACGTCCCACAGGCTTTGTTAACTTGCCCCTGGGGGGATGGGGAAGAGTATTAGAAGTGTAATAGTGGGAAAAGTCATGGATTGAGATAGACAATTTGATAGGCAAAGCAAAGCAAGATAAGGACTTCATTCATTACTTCCCACTGTCAGGCAGGTGTTCAGCCATCTGCAGGAAAACAGAACTGCAGTATGTGTAGTGGTGATCAGGGAAGACAAATGTCAATACTCCAAACATCCTCCTTCTTTCCTTCTTCTTCCCCCAGCTCTACATGCTGAGCATGATGCCATGTTGTATGGGGTATCCATTTGGTCATCTGGGGTCAGCTGTCCTGACTGTGTCCCCTTTCAACACCCTGGGCACACCCAGCCCATTCACTGTGGGGAGCAGAGGTGCGGTGAGAAACAGAGAACACCTTGACAGAGCACAAGCACTGCTCAGTGACAATTAAAACATTGGTGTGCTACCAACACTGGTTTTCTCAAAAATACAATTAAAACATTGGTGTGCTATCAACACTGTTTTGCTCAAAAATACAAAACATAGCACCATATGAGTTACCATGAAGAAAATTACCTCCATCACAAACAAAATCAGTACAAACTACAGCCATTGCCCCACACCATTTGTGGCATGCTCAGGTCCCACATTATCCAGTACATCCTCATTATCCCCTCTCTTCCTATCATTTGATAGACCCATACATATCATAAAATGGCTTCAGCGGAAGGGGACCTTAAGGTCATCTAGTTCTAAATCCTTTGCCATGTGCAGGGAAAATTTCCACTAGCCCAGGTTGCCCCTTCCAACCTGGCCTTGAACAGTTCCAGGGATGAGAGCATCACAACCTGTCTGAGCAACCTGTTCCAGTGCCTTATCATCACATTTTTCCCTTAGTCTACAACCACCACTTTTAAATATCCAGATTATTTAGATCACAACCATCTTTCTTTGGTTCAGATGCTATAGGACCATTGAAATGAGTTTGATGACAAAAACAATGATTTTCCTACATATTTGCATCCTCCCTTGCTATTTACTTGAAATATGAGTATGTCTAGGCGGCCATGGAACTATATTTCCTATTCATCCATTCCTATCTCCTATAGAGAATTTCCTGTTTCCTCGGTACAAAAGTAAAGAGAGACTTATGAAAATAAAATATTAATTTTTAATAATGCCAAACAAGATTTATACCCTTGAGAGGTACATATCCAACTGGTTGAAGCAGAAAAGGCACATTTGAATATATTAAACTTGACTTTTAAGAATGTGAGTAGTTCTGCTTTCACTCGCATCTTGATAATTGATTGTTCTGCTGTATTAAGAGTAGACACAAGATCCTTCTTTCTACACTTGATTTCAAGCTAAATATCAGACTAGCTTAAAGATAACTTCAGAGAACAAAACCAGCTTTTGATTAGATGCTTCAAAGCATATATGTCTTCAATATCAGCATAATTACTTTTCTTATCTGTGGTTGGTGAGTGACTGTCAAATGAATCTGAATTAAGTCTGACCTAGAAGGGAATATATCTAGGACTCACCCATGTCTATACCATGAAAGATTTTTAGTACTGTTAGTACTGAATTAAAGAAATGAGATGAAATACAACAGATGATCAGAAGATCAAAGGTAATATAAGAGAAAATCTCATTTATTTAGCCTATAAAAACCTATTAATTTATATCCATAGATTTTGTGTAAGTGAAGGGTTGCTTGAGTTTTCCAGAGTCTTTTATTCTTCCAGGGAATGTAATTTGTGGGAGTTTAAGCAGTTCTTAGCTTATGAAGACGGTTGGGATTAGCAAGAGCCAGGAGACAACTAAATTCCTTGGAATAATCTGTCCTGTAAAAAAATTTAAATATTTCAAAGTGTCCCTTTCTCCTTAAGACTTTTCAATTTCCAAATGTTTTGTGGTGAAGGGAGATATCCATACAATTACTTTTTAAGAATTATTTATTATGCACTGTTTTCCAGGTAATAGCAATATCTCATAATTTTACAGTAGCATAACCTACAAGAACAAAACAGCTCATCTTAAATTTATCTTGTCTGAAAATGAAAAAAAACAACGGAAGAATTCATATTTCCATGACATTTAATGGTAAGTTGGTTTCTGTCCAATGGTCTGGACTGATCAGGGCTCAAAAAATTGGCAGATCTACCTTTCATTGTTTCTGACTTTTTTTTTGGGTCCATTGTGGACAGATATCCTCTGCGGTAAAAATATTCTTTGATGGTTTCAAGATAGAATTCCTTGTTTGTTAAGTGTCTCCAGAGAATGATAAAAATAATGATCCATTAAAAGAACATAGGGGAATTGTCACTTTGCCCACACAGGATTTGCTGGTACCATGGATATTCTTAGCCTGGGAATTTAGAGATAAAACTTCATTTGCAAAATTGTTCCCTACAGTCTGTGCTTTGCATAATTTACTTTAACTTAGTCATGCAATGATTCTTGAAACATTTCACTTGAGAATAAATTCTAGTTTTATGTTCTAGCTTACATATAAATTTCCTGACATGCAGTCCACTCTTTCTTTTGCATTTAAGTATTACATTTAATCAAACCTTACTGCAAACCATCCAGTTCATCCACCTTAAGTGATTCATTTCAATTCACGTTTAACTTTGTTGGATTTTTGTGAGAGTATTATCTTTTATTAAGCAGAGTGGATGTCAGCTTTACAAAGATTGCAATCAAGTATTCGCGATCAAGGAAATAGAACATTAGGATGGAAGAGCTGAGATCTCAGCATTTGTAATAAACAAGCAACATATTAGATAACAATATTTAGCAGTGTTTCCATCTGGCACTGAAGATGTCAAGCAAGGGGAGTTTAATGGGAAATAGGGTACTTGGAACACAGCTATTTTTGGTTATGCAAACTGCATGCTTTCAGCCTATCTCCAGCAAAAAAAGTGATAGACATGCTGGTACTGCCCCTAAAAAAATGCATTTGACAAAGAGTAACCCCTTACTTTCTGCTCAAAGTACCTTTCAGAAGGAAAACAAGTGCTCAACAATAACTGCTTTCTCATACACTAATGGTAAAAAACTTCTGTGTCAGAAATGAAAATGGATCCCTTTGATCACTAAGCAGTTTTGATTATGAAATACAGCAGTGGTGAAGAATATTCTGCTGGGAGGAAATAACAAGGTTTTCTGTGATCAAAAGACTGTTAGAAGTTGGTATTCACTGCAATAGAGTATGACTGCTGATCAAGCACATTCTCCTATGCATACCAGTTTATACTGGATCAGCTTTGGGAAAATATTTACACCATCTTTTCTTTTCTCTTGGTGAAACATTTCCATATGCCCATGGAAACAATGTCAGAATTTAAAGTTTGATGCCAAAGTCACAAATCTATGTTTTAAAACAAGTCAAAGTTAAAGGAAGTATCATCTCGAACACCTTGTTTTCTTTCTTTAGACATAGTCTTTTATACATAGTCTTCTACACTTAGCAGCAGGAACAAAAGGCAAAGAATCTAAAATGGGAAAGAGAAATGGAACAATGTTAAAGCAGTAGAAAGCAGAAGCAGTCAGAACCAGGACAAGGGAATGGAATGCCCATATTCTGTAGAACACAAAAGGACATCTTATTTCCTCAAACACTCACCCTCGGTAGCTTAGAGACAAATATACAGGTGTAATGCTCAAGAGAAGCTGTAAATTAACTCTTAATAGGCACAGCTCTTATAGAGAATAATGTGTCATATTGCATTCTTTATTATAGAGTATTTGCCTCAGCAGAAAAAAAAATCATTATTAATGAGTATTTTAGTCAATATTTAATATATTTCCATACTTCTGAAATAGAAAATTATTAATATAAAATATTAATTAACAACCAACATGCTGGAAATGTATCTCTTTTAATTACACTTAAAACTAAATTGTGTAAGTCAAGTATATATTTCATTAAGTCTCAAGACGATGATCAGCTTAAGTGGAAATACAGCAGAGTGCACTCATCTTGGTAGTAGTATCTGAGATGGGCTCAGCAGTCTTTATGCTTTCTCCCAGCACAGAGAGCATCCTTCTAACAAAATAGAGAAAGTAGATTCTGAGTGTCTTTAGGAAAATAATGTTTGCTATATTGAGACAATATTCCTTGTTTGCTCTTCTAGGTATGAATTATCCCAATCAATGGAAGAAGACGCAAAAAAACCAGGAAAAAACTAAAACCACAGCTGAGTATAATACTGTTAATTAACTTTACAAGACCCCTTGGAAAGAAGTACTGTATATATTCATTCAAACATACCAAGTTCAATTTTCTTGGCCTCATCATTGTCATCACCATCTGCCTGTACACATTTTGTTTTGGTAGGCATTTATATTTCTTTAAACTATGACAGCTGACACATATACAAACATGTGATGTTATGGTAGTAATGTTGAAATGTTACGACAAAAGAGCCTGTTAGCTAACCCCTGTCCAGGACAGCTCCTGTCTTTATTTTTAAAATGACATTCAAACATAAAGTGAGATACAAACAGAACTGATGACATTTAGCCTAAAATATGTATGTTGCTTCTCTAAAAAAATGCACTTTTATTGAACTTCAGCTATTCTATATGTTTAGATATTTGCATAGGCACAGTATATTTAATTCATTATTAATGAGCAAACAGCTTTAAAATTCATAAAGTGTTGAAACATATGCAAAAAAGTAACCCTGTAGTATCTGTCATTTAGTTTAGTTTTAGTGTTTTAGTGTGCTTGAGACCAAATTGATTCTATGTATTTTTAACATCCAACAAAGGACTTGAAAGGTTAGCTAGGCTATACTTCTTTTATAAAGGGGATGAGATGACTAAATTCTCAGATGGGATATCTGTCTTCCATCCAAGGAGAAAAAGGGAAAGAACTTCACAGAGCTAGTTTGGATTGAGAGAGGTTGAGATCTTTCAGCCTTCCCAACAGGATTTTCCCAAGACAATTATTTGCACTGAAGTTGGAGACATACTATGAATCAATCACAACGTACCCATTTTTCTTCAGAGACTGTAGAAGGATGTATAAGCTTAACTTTCCCAGTTTAAAGGCATTATCTCACTGCAGGAATGAAAAAAAAAAAAAAAGAAAAGAAAAAAGAAAAAGACAAATATTAAAAGGTAGATATCATAAAACTAGCCAAAATATTTTCTAATAAAGAGTTGTGAGATCATACCCTGTCTTTTTTTTTCAAGTTGATATTCTTGTCTGAGAATGACCAGAAAGGAAACTGATTAATTTCTATCAGTATATCTCAAAATAAGGTTAAAAGGTAGTTACCAGTTGACAGAGGGGCACTGGTAGTCCTATTTGGAGCAGTTACCTAAATTGCCTCACTGATTAATGGCAGTGGAGTTGTGTTGTTTGTTAGTTAACACTGCAGCAGTTTAACAAATGAAAATCATAAAACCTCAGTGGGGAAGTGAGTTTGTTCTGGCAAAGGGGAACAGGCCACCACTGACAGACCTCATTGATCTCTAGATAGAACAAAATGAAAAGAAAATTAGCAAAATATAATGCATTATTTTAAAAGTAGGATAGAATGGGGTTTATATTTCTCTTTTAAATGCAAAAGTTGTGTTGATATTTCAACTACATTTGCCACCAGTATGAGGTATGTGCTAATTCCCCAACCAAACCATTTAAAATGAGGTAAAGGGTCCTGCTGTGCTTTACAGCTACATCCAAAGTCCCCCATGCGCAGCACCACCAAAAATTCTAAAAGAAAAATCTATCATTGAAGGCAAAACCATCAGAGATCTTTATAATCCCATAAATACAGCATGTAGAAGGCTTACATGCTTATTTTGTTGGTGCTAATGGAAACGATCTGTGCTAATATACTCTGTATGTAAAAATGAATAGACCTCCTTTGTGTGTTTGTTGTTTTAAAAGGTTTGACACCTTACTAAGAAAAGGCAATTACTTCTGCTCTGCAAGCTTGGCTGATGTTTCAGTCTGGGATAAATGTCACAGGTTTTTTGTTCATACATTTCTGTACTAATTAGAGGAATTTAATTCGTAGAGGCTGCTTCTAGAGTATCTGACCTCAGAATCAGGCAATGGATGAAGTAATGAGAAGGAATGTGAGAAGGAATGATTAAAATGTGCTGTGCAGACACCAAATATGTGTAGAAAAAAATGCCTCTAAGTTAAAGACATACATGCAAAAAATACAGTTTCATCATTAGAATCTGCAGCTATTGGAGTGCATTTTTGTGGGAAATTCACAGATTTTTGAGACAGGATGGTATTTTATTTTATCTAGTATTTTGCCTGTTCCAGGTTGCTTCATCCTCCATATTGACTTCTTTTGGCAATACCTGTGACGTGGTTTGACATGAAGATATGCATAAAGACAGCAAGAAACTCATGACTATATTTTTAAAAGGATTGCCCTCACTTTATAGAGTGATGTATGTGATTTCTAGTTTAAATAAGGCCTTCTTTAACGTCTGCCTACTGATTCATGGTACTTTCTGCAATTCAGGACTCCATAAATACTTGTACACTTCCTCTGTGAAGACATTGAGTCACTGTAACCCAGTCACCTTCCAGTCTTACCTCCACTAAGATAAACAAATCGTGTGTTCTGAATTCTTATGCAGCATTTCCTACAAGTCTTGTGAGCTTTTCTGGCATTTACTTTATCTCTCTCAATATTTCTAAAACTTTTGTATTTTCTCACAAACACGACAAGAACATTGCAGGCAGTGTTTCAGGGCTCTGATGGCATATCCAGGGGAAAAAAGGAAAAAAATATTTTTATATTGTATCTTGTGTACCACTCTACAGTTCAGACAACCAATTCTCCCCTTTTGCACAGTTCTGATACAGAATTTGATTATTAACTTCTTTTTGTTAGAACTGTCTCAGTGCTCCAAGACTCATATCTCCTCATCATTTATCATTCATTCAGTCTTTTCATCTGCACATTTTACTGGCAGTGATTTTGTGTTTACTTCTGGTTCATTGATTAAACGTTGAACAATGTTGGAAGTTACCATGCCTACGGAATGTCAGTAGAAATGCACATAAGAAATTGTGCTTCATCTATCATGATATGTCATCTGGTTTATATCCCACTTAATGTCTGCATTATTATTTTCAAGTACTGCTAATCTCTATTCCAAATAATATACAGGACTTTTTCACAAATACGTTACAGGAAGCTGTGTCCATCAGTGCAGTTATCATTATAAAATATATTTCTAATTTGAAAGAAAGGAATCCGTTGTTTAGTAGAACCTATTTTCATTAATTCACATTAACTATGATTTAATCCTTTAATTCTCCATGAAAAAATTCTCCTAGTACTTTGTCCTTTTTTTTTCTTGAAACTCAAACCAGGCTATGTTACCTCGAACTACCTGGTTGTCCTTGATTAATTTTTTTAGCACTAAGAAACAACACTACTTTTTCAAGGCCTGAATTTTTAAATTCTTTTTTCTTCAGGATTAAAAACTGTGGGGAAAAAAAAAAAAAGAATGGCAGAAATTGTCTCAACCAAATCTTACATTACTCCATATGTAAATTGTCCAGATCGTACAACTGTAAATGTTTGTCTATGATACAAAAAGTGTCTATGATACAACATTTTCCTTGCTGTCCACTACTTGTTCTTTAGTGGCCTTGAGTCTACTTCATTAATTCATTAATTCCCATGTGATAGGAGAATTTTAACTCTGCTTTGCAAAATCCAACCCAAAATGCCAACCTAAAAGACTACTAAATACTATATTAACTCTTCTCAGTAACAGACCCCAAGCAGTTATTACCAGGATTTTTGTCATTCTTATTTGATTAAATATGCCTGTGAATATATTTGTTATAGATTTTTATATATATATTATATATTTTTGAGACATACATACATATATGTGTATGAATGCGACAATGTCATGAGGAATTGCTCAGTAGAAGAATTTTCCTTTTTTTTAAAAATTTTATCCAACTACTTTGTTTGAGACACTAATCTCCATAATACATTTACAATGAACCCTATTATTATTTATTGCAACTGCAATTAGTTTGTGAATCTTGGTTGCTGGAAAAAAGTTTAATTTATTTATAGTACAAGATATTAAACAAACTTCATGTAATCATTAGGTTCAAACCCATGTGTTAAAAAACTTATCAGCTTTACACACTTTAGAAATACCAGCATCTGAGCAGGAGCTCCAAACTGAATCTCTCAACCCAAAATTTCCAATAGTGGCTTAATTCTTCTTTCTGAGCAGTGCATACGAATGCTTGAACACTCATTCTGCAAGATTTAAGTGGCAGGCTGATAAGATTTCCACTAATGGCTTTTATCAGCTTTCTAGAATCCGGTGGCAGCCTTGGCTCTGCCAAGCTGTTTGTGGTTGGCTAAGTGGGCATATCCTTCTGTTGTAGGATTCATTCTGAGAAGACTTCTCATACTTAAAAAAAACCCCAAAAACCAAAAAATAAACTTCAAATCCACAGTATATTTACATTTGACATGACAGTAAATTCTGAAAAAAAGTATTTAGTATTTTCTTTTATTCATTGGTTCCAGTTATGACTAGTATTATCAAGGCTCTTTTCAGTGCTAAGTGTTTCCAGTTCATTCAGTTCTTATTCAGAACTGCTTACAATTGCATCTTTAGCACTTAAATATTAATGCCACATCCATATTAATTTTTTAAATCCCTCTGCTACTTCCAAGTAGATAATGTGGTATCTCCTCTCCTTCAGATCCTTTGTAAGGATCTGTTGCCCTCTCTAAGCTCTAGTTCTGCTTTACCATGGGGCAGTACTGTGTGAATCCTTAGCAAAAGGTACTAGAAAGCCTTATTCAGACTTCAGGGTGGAAACAGTTCTTATTGTGATAATGTGAGCCAAGTAGAATGAACCTTAACCTTTACTGATTGGTCAAAGGGGCAAGGGTGAGGAGCAAGAGGGTGTTATTCATTGAACTCAGAATTAAAATCAAAATCTAGCCCTTCTGAAACTCTTTGTTTTCTAGAAGACGAGATTTTAAGCACTTACTGTAATGGAGCTGTACTTTAGTTTTCAACGTAAGGGATTTCTATACATCCATAAAATCCTAACCAGTCTTACAGATGTCAGAACTTCACCCAGTTTAACAGTTTTAAAACTAATATTCTTGCTACTCTGAGTTTGTTAAATATCATGCAAATTATATAGAATTCTCCTTTGTGAATATCTAGAAAGTGAATTTGAGTCTCTTGGGCTTTTTCCCATGTTGTGAAAATTACTTGAGAGCTTAAATAGTATAAAAAGTTTCTAATAAAGACAAGATCTGTCCCCTTTTCCTTAATACTTTCAAATGTATCTGCTTTCAGATCATTTTTGTTCTTATCATCAGAAACATAAAAATAGCTATTACTTATGTACTTAATGAACAAGAAGTCCAAGGAAAGTCTTCTCTGAACTTGTATTTCTATATTACAGGCTCTTCATGCATGATTTTAAATGAGCTGAGTAGGTGCACCAGCAAATAAAGCAGAGTAAGAATTTGTCCTTGTCTCTGTGTCTAACTGACACAGCTCAGCTCAGGTTTACATGCCTAAACATGATTTTCACCATATCAACTGCTGACATGTCCGAAGTACTTATTGGGAAAAATTCCTGACTATTGCTGTGTGGTTTCTGTCCAGGGAAGTGTTGACATATGTTAAAATAATTGAGACCTTGGATGGCTATCTAAAACGTAGACATTTAGACTTTGTTATTAGAATTCCACTCAAAGTCATCTGATTTTATGCATTTTTCCTCTAGCACGAGTCCCACTTCAAGAGAAGATACACTGCAGATAATAAAAAATGCTACTGTTCTTCTGTGTCCCTTGTATAAGTCCTTGTTATTAATGTATGGAAGACAAAATTTTGCTTTAATGAAAAGGCATGGTTTAAGCAGAGAATTAAACATCATGTCTGGAGACAGAATCATGAGGACCATGAGCTGCTAATACTGGTGGACTAGACAAAAAAAAAAAGGAGAAATTTGTGTCCAAGGACTGTATTTGTGCAGAACCAAGGAGAAAAGATACCTGTGGTTGTCACAATAATATATGTCTTCACCTGTGGGACTGAGCCAGATCATCTCAAGTAGTCCTTTCCAACCTGAACAATTCTGTTTTTATATTCTGTTTTCTTCATTTTTTTTTCTGGCAGGTCAAAAGGCAACAAAGCTTTAAAATATATGTATATATATTACTGTATAATTATTAAAATATTTTTCATCTAAAGGAAACTTTTAACATGAAGGCAACTCTTTTTCCCTAATTAGATGTCTGGTACATAATGAAATATTGCCAAACACAGAGTCTCAATGCCTGAGTGGTGACATATATTCCCTTGATATGCTATAAAGTGATGAGAAAGTTGTTCTTAGAGGAAGAGTCTCTTCTGTTCCACCCTGCAAGATACAGCAAAAGTTGATGATAGCTGCTGTCACTGTGGGTCAGTGCCCATAAGCTTTTTACAAGCCTTTTGACGTGAAGTCATTCATCAGCGATCTAAGTACTTTTGCCCTACTGCAGCACCATATTCTTGAATCTATCCTTTAAAGCACAGAGCCGATCTGTTGTCTGTGGTATATATCCACTTGACATTCCAAAGGAAGATTTTATTTTAAAGTCTGTTTCTACCATATTATCCCCTATAACCTCCTGTTCAATGAAAAGAATGCAAATGGATTTTGGCAGTGCTTGTAGACATTCGATTCAAGTATATTAAATTACTTGTGGGCAATTTGAGAACTTTGGATAGTGTAATACAGTACATGAATATGATTAGTTTAACCTGTAGAACCCCTTTAATAATACACAACAAGTGCTTGTCCTGACTTTATGGCTTCATGACAAGTTTGAGGGGGTTTTTAATGATACTCTAAATGTCATTTTGAATACGATTAAGCTTTCTCAATGTTCTAAGCTAAGTGCTTCAGTCCTGTAATCATTTTTGCAGTCCCTCCCTGGGTTTGCTCCAGTAAAATTCCTATCTTTATTATACTGAGAAGATCAGAACTGGATCCAGCAGTCCAGATGTGGCCTCATCAGTACTGAGGGGAGAGATGATAATATCTCTTGATCTTCTGGAAATGCTCCTTCTGATGCACCTTAGAACATTGTTTGCCTTAATGGACAAAATGGTGCATTGCTGGTTCATAATCAACTTGTTATATTGATACAGTTCTTAGCACTGTAAGGTTGAAGTTTATCTGACGAAAGGATTGAAGTCCTGAATGGTTGCCCGAGTCACAATTTTGTAAATTCTTAAAATAGAACTTAAAATAGAGGAGAATTTCATAAAAGGCTGAAATATTTGTGATTTGTCTTAGCTAATTTCTACCAAACAGATCTTTCCATAATGGATATGATGTAGCAAGAACTTGCCAGGAACAACCCAGCATTTATTTCCCCAAAACCTAATGTAAAATACTCAGATTTCTGAACAACTATGTATGCTTGGTATGCTGTCACCATGTTGTCCTCATGTCTCCACAGGCAAGTCCATATCATAGTTAAGAACTTGTAGATCTTGCAAGCAGAGTGTTGTTCTCATGCATATAAAAACAAGTTATCCTATTACAGATATAGTCTGTCTACTAGAAAGTCTGATATCAGATGGATAGGTAGACTATTCCAGTTGGGTGGAAAACAGGACCCCAGGGTTCACATGGTTGTGATCAGTTATATGAAGCAGCCCTGGTTTAGGGAAATTTAGGAGGAAACTTTTGAAGTGGTCTCCTCTATAAAGCACATTCAAGCTGCCCCTCCCCCAACCAGTTCGGAAGATATAAATCTCCTCTGAGAGAAGTGGAAAACAACTTGTTTATTTAACAAGCAAAGTATTCACAAATGTGAGAAAATGAATAACATTAAGCAACCGAACCTCTCGCTGTTCTACAGAGATGGCAAATTCAGAGAGAGTCCTTCTGTGGGGTGTAGCTCGGCTCACTCAGTCTCTTATCAGTCCCTCCTGCACAGGAAAATGCCACATCCCAGGTCCCAGTAGGCCACAGGTGTAAGCTCACGGTGTTTTTCTGGGTTTTCAGTCCAGAGCAGGTTTGAACAGTTCCAGGAAAAAAAAAAAAACACAGCCTTGGGAAAACTTTCCTTGCTGTAGCTAACGAGGAAAACCAGCAAAAAAGCAAAGAAAAACTTCCCGTCTCTCTCTTGCTGTCCATGCTGCAGACAGCACAGTCTGAGAGCAGGAATGTGGAGGAGCGAGTGAAGTTTCTGAAAACAAACTGCATGCTTCTTCTGCCTCCTCTTCGCTCTTGGAACCAGTCTTAAATGTGCAGAACTTAATATCCAGCATAAACAGAACAGACCATTGGGAATACAAGCATCATAAAGTCACCCAAGGACAGAAGTGTAACTGGTAGGTTTTAGTCGCTCAGTAGTGTTGCTCCTCAGGAATTGAGACTGGAACTGAGAAGGTTTAACACTTTAATAACGGCCTGGATAATGAAATGCATTGTTGATAGTTGACACCAGTTTGGTGAAGGAGGCTATTCTGGAAAGCAGAGCTTCAGTATCTCGACAAATTGTGGAAATGGGCTGACAGGAGCTTTATAGAGTTCAGTAAATGCAAATGCAAAGTCCTGAAGCTGGGATGGGATAAATCCACACAAAGTTTGGGGGTCAGTTGGATAGAAAACAGCTCTGCAGAGCATGACCTGGAGCTTCTAACATGCTATGGATTGAACATGAGACAGTCACCCTCCTAGCAAAGGCAGTCAGATAAACCCTGTGTAGTAACGGCAGGACTGTAGCCAACAGGTGCAGGGCAGTGATCCCTCTGCCTATGCCTGCTGGGGTGGTGAAACCTGCTCTGTAAGGGCATGTCCTGATGCCTTGGGAAGTCCCTGTGACTCCCAGCTCCTGGCCCCATCTGTCCTGCATGACACCTTGCCAAAATCTACGCAAAATACAGTCAAAATAATAAGCACATATCTTTCTGCTCTTCTTGTTTCTCATAAATGTAATTGCAGAAACTAAAGAGCATCCCATTTACATCAGCTGGAGCTCAAATTTAATCCTTCAACTTTGGCTGAGTTAACAATCCAACTGCTTTTTTCATCTTTTATTTCTCATTTTTCCCTTCACAGTTTTTGCCCCATGTTGTTTACAAGTTCAGACTAAAATGATTTATCAAGTGTTAAATGGCTCACTGTAGCTCATTATACTGAAAATCCACAATACATGCCTTTCTAGATTTAAAGCCTGTTTGTAACAACAAATTATATATTTTTGCTAATGAAAGGCCTGTATAAAATTTCCTATCTGAAAGAATGCTTCTAAAATGTTAAAATGTTAAAATGGCAACTGAATGGCCCCCTGATGCACTAACAAGAATCAGTCGCCAAACACAATGATTTATTCAGTAAAAAATCCATATTGGAGAACAAGTTACTCTGCCTAAAATTTAATTTGATTACATTAAAATCACTTAAATAATTTACTTTATCCACAAGGTGCTTTGCCAACATTACTCAAGTCTATGAGATATATAAATTTGTAATAACTCCCTTCATACAGAAAATTAAACAGTCACTTAAATAGGCAAGTGCCCAAAGACATTGTATGAAAAGCCAGATTGGAGCTCAGAATTCCCAAGTTATCACATCTGTCAAACATGCAAATTAAATTTTCTGAGTGCCAATCAAGTGCAATGCCCTCAAGTCACTGCTGGTGATGATTTCAATGTTAAGAAAAGTATGGGATGTATGGCTATAGCACATTTGTTCAGAATTCATTTGTTTGAATAGAGTTCCTTGAATTCCTCTTGAAGATAAGAATCTAAAAATTAAAACATTATTTGAAGCTTATGAAATGATTTATTTTATAAGCTTTTGTGATGTGTGTCAGGCAAATGTGAATTAGGCAATTATCTAAGTACACTGCAATGTTATGATCACTATTTTGTTATTGAAACATCAAATAAATTACATCAATAATTGTCTAACAAATCCGGCACCAAAATTGAAATTTTGCCTCAATTTCACAGATTCATTAGTCTCGTGCCATTGTTGACCTTTGAGGACACTCCACATTGCCATTTTTGAGCTTTAGAGATTCAAGGTAAGACCATTAAAACATTCACTCATAAAAGAAAGGGGAGATAACCATAAATATTTTTGGAGGTTACATTATGTGTATTTTCAGAGAATTGAAATCATCTCTGTGGGCAAACACCACATCCCCACACCCTCTCTCCCAGAAGCTCTGCCATTAATAAGGTTCTCAAACTCAAAGCTAACTTAAAACTTGATCTTACATCATGAGATAGAGACGTTGAAACTCATCCAAAAGGAGAAGACTTGAACCTTGCATTTTATTCTGCATATATTACTCCCCTTTTGTAAAATGCAAAAACTAAATCAAAGACTGTCGAACTGTCTCTTATATAAGACTTTCTGATTAGTATTTAGAAAGCTTTATTTTTGTAAAACTAACTCCAACTGCAAATATTTTCCAAGTAATTTCAAGGATACGTACCTTTCTAAAGTCAACATAATTTGTAAGGCATACTACGAAAATTTCAGAAAAATACTTGACAAATAAATAGTAAAGAGGAAAGTGTCATTTTTTAGGAATAAAAACAAACCACAAAATCAAAGAATTACACAATATGCTGAGTTGGAAGGGACCCACAAGGATCACTGAGTCCAACTCCTGGCCCTGCACAGCTCCACCCCCAGTAATTACACCATGTGTGTGAGAATGTTGTTCAAACAATTCTTGAGCTCTGTCAGGCTGGAGCTGAGACCACTTCCCTGGGGAGCCTGTTCCAGTGCCCAACCACCCTCTGAAGGGGTGAAGACATTTTTTTCTAATATCCAACCTAAACCTGCCCTGGCACAACTTCAGGCCATTCCCATGTGTCCTGTCTCTGGTCACCACAAAGATCAGTGTCTGCTCCTTCTCTTCCCCTTACAAGGAAATTAACTGCAGTGAGGTCTCTCCTCAGACTCCTCCAAGCTGAACAGAGGAAGTGATCTCAGCCACTCTTCATATGGCTTCCTCTTAAGGCCCTTCACCATCTTTGTTGCCCTTCTTTGGACTCTCTGTAATAATTTAATGTCTTTTTTATTTTATGGCATCCCAGCACTCGAGGTGAGGTCGCTCCAGTGCAGAGCAGGGCAGGACAATCCCCTCCCTTGCCTGGCTGGTGATGCTGGGCCTGATGCCCCCAGGACAGAGATTAACAGGCCAGGGTTGGCCCTCCTGGCTGCCAGGGCGCTGCTGGCTCATGTTCAACTTACATTCGGCCAGGATGCCCGAGTACCTTTGCATGGTGCTGCTGTCCAGCCTCTTGTTCCCTAGTCTGTCCATACATCGAGGGTTGCCCCATTCCGGGAGGAGAATCCAGCACTTTCCCTTGTTGAACTTCTTGTGGTTGGTGACTGCCCAGCCCCTTAATTTGTCAAGGTCTCTCTGCATGGCCCCTCTGCCTTCAAGGGAGTCAACACCTCCTCCCAGTTTTGTATCATCTGTGAACTTGCTCAGTATCCCTTCCAGTCCATCATCCAGGTCATTTATGAAGATTTTGAAAAGCACAGGGCCAAGTATGAAGCCCTGTGAATCCCACTAGTGACAGGTTACTAGTCTGATGTCACCCCATTCCCTATAACCCCTGTGGAATGGAACCATGAGCCAGTTGCTCACCCATCTCATGATGAATGATCCAGCTGAATGCTGGGCATTTTGACCAGAAGGATCCTGAAGAGAGCTGTCCTGCAGGAGAGATAGTACCAAAAACTTTACTGAAATCCCAAATATTGCAATTAGATTACATTGACTGTCTTCCCTTGATCAGCCGAGTGGGTTACTTTGTCATTAAAGGAAATCAGGTTTGATACGCAGGACTTTCCTCTCATGAAGCCATGCTGGCTGTGACCCATGTCTGCGTTGGCTTTCAGATGTTTTTCATTACCTTCCAGAAGAATCTTCTCCATAACTTTACCAGGCACTGAAATGAGACTAGCAGGCCTGTAGTTTCCAGGGTTCTCCTTCTTTTCCATTGCATAAATATCACCTTAATGTTTACTTTATCTGTTTTGAATTATTTTTAAATATTTTTGGAAATATTTTTCACTTATTTTCATTTACTTGCTTCTCTTTGATTTTCTAAAATAATTTTTTTAAATTTTGTTTTTAAAAATATTTTTTAATGCTAATTTATTATATTAACTTTTTTTTCCTTTTAAAAGAACTCTATTAATTTCATCAAAATTTTCCTTAGATTGTTTCTGGTCAACATAAATGAAGTCAAGAATTTTTACCCATCTGAAGGAGAATTTCAGTGTGTTCCTAGTTGTATCACTAAGCACAAATTCAGCCATTTATTGAAGTGAAGTACTGAGAGTTTCACAAATATCTCTAAGTAGAGATAAGTTTATCTTGGGTTTCCAGTATCTCAGGTCCTTGCAATGTCACTATTAGCTATCCTGTCAAAGCTTATTTTTTAACTAAATGGAACATCTGCTGCGATGCCAAATTAAATTTGGTTTGTTTATTTATATAGTCAGATGTAGCATTTCATTAGTCTTAATGTATTTGCAAGTAATCTACACAAGATATGAAGAACATTTTTGTGAAAAATAAAAAAATAGAAACCAGTGATTATTTTTCCAATATAAGTTTCAGTTTAGAGAAAAGATCACTATTAGTTCAAAACTTGTATTTATGTGAAAAATCCTGACTGGTTTTAAATCATGTCATAATCTAGAGTTCTTTTTGACACTGTAACCAATTGCATACATGAAATGTTAGGTAGTGTGAAAATATTGATGTAGAGATAGTGGTATTACTGTCACAAATTATGTAATGTTACCTCTGATCTGGTGGTCATTTAATCCTTGTTCGATATCATTTAGGAGTGACAGAATCACAGAATCAATGGAAAAGACCTCTGAGGTCATTGAGTCCAACCCACAACCAAACATCACCACGTCAAGGAGACCATGGCACTGAGTACCAGATCCACTCTTTTCTTTACCATCTCCCTGGGAACCACATTCCAACGTCTAGTCACCCTTTCTGTGAAAAAAGTTTTACTATTATCCAACCTAAACCTTCCCTGGCACTTGGGATTATGTCCTCTTGTTCTATTGCTTGTTGCCTGGGAGAAGAGTCCAACCCTCTTCTCCCAACACCTCCTGTAGGAGGTGGCTACACCCTCCTTTCAGGGAGTTGTGGAGAGTGATAAGATCTCCCTCAACCCTTCTTCACTCCAGGCTAAACAGCCCCAGCT
>VXBQ01011795.1:17998-105833 GCA_013400175.1 Phainopepla nitens | reverse complement strand
TTTTGTTTTTGGGGTTTTTTTATGTTTATTGCATGTGGAGGGGAAAAGTTGACCAATAATGGTCATGATACAGATGGCACTTTCTCCTAACAGAGACTGGATGCATATTAAATCCCCAGGAGCCAAATAAACTCTAAGGAGTTCTGTAAAATGACACATTGTTGCAAGGGATTTTGTGACTTATGACCACTGTGCGAGTATGAACCAGTAAGCACACATAAAAATAGACTTTGTGGAATTGTGGAAATTTTTAATCATAAGCCTTAAATGCTTACGGTATTTCAGTCCACTCTTGTTGAATTTTTGACTCATGTCTGTCCTGTGGCTTCTGCTTGGCTTAATGCGCTTTAAAGGTGGAGTCATGGCTTTTTAATTTCAGTCCAAGAGAAGTTAGCTTTTGGAAGGTGATCTGAAAACCTGCAAACCAAAAGTCTTCCAAAAAAAAAAGATACCCCTTCCCCCTGTATTTGTTTTGGATCCTTTGAACTGGAACCTCTGAGATAATAGGTGTATCATGCATATAGAACTATAATCCATGACCTTATTACAAGTGATAAATTAATATTTGCAAACCTAATTGCCTCACTAATGTGCACCCACACCTGTCCTAACTTACTGCTTCCATTTTTCAAGCTGCCAGTGAAAGCAGCTGATCACCATTCTCTACTTGAATAAATCTACATCTAGTGGGCAGAGTGAAGAACAATATCCTACTCACACACATTGAAAAAAAAGGATGCCAGATGACACGTAGACAGAAATACCCTGGAAAAAATATGGTTTAACCTAAAATCTTTGACCAGAAAACTGTTTAACCCACAGGCTTCACCTGAAGCTAGTGGGCTGGGACCAGTATAAATGAGAGGAGAATCTGGTCACTTGTGTCAAAATACTCGGGACTTCTTTTTTCTTGGGTGCTGGTCTCATTCCTCTGTGACTCCAGTGCTACTCATCCTTCTCTCTGGCATACTGTCCCACCCAGCCACAGCCTCTCCGATTCCTGCCTGTGTCTGACTTGGACAAGCTCACATTATCAGTCAGCAGGCCCTTGACCCAGTGGAATTTGCAACAATAAATGCTCCTCTGTCATTTAGCAAGGCATATTTCTGCAGGATCTAGTCCTGTTAGATTTCCTGAACAAAGCTGAATTAAGTCATTGTGTAACCTTTTAGTGATGCAGCAGGTTTTGCAATAGCCATATCTCTGGCTTTTCTTCTCAGTATGGTCTGTAGTATTGTGGTTGAAGGGAACGAACAAATATTTTTCTCACTGCTTCTCCCCCTGGATTCTGGAACCAGGAATACAAAATACATCTCAGTTCTTTTGCATATGATCTAACTATTCGTCTGTGCAATGTTTGTTTTTTCTGATCATCTTAACTTTGTAAACCATGCATTAATCCCACTTTGCACTTGTTTCTCCAAGGTATTTTATTCTCCTAAGAACTAAGTGTCCAGTATGCATATTGGTCCCAGTGCACAGGTGTTTGGAACAAAGTGATAAATGGGAATATATTGATTAGGAAACTCAGCTCTAATTTCTCAAATGTCACTGAATAAGAGATCACTCATGTGGAGCAGGATTGTCTAGTTTGAATACTTCTAGGACTCTTCTGGAATCCCAGCCTTCTGTTTCAGAAATTATTAGTGTGTTGCTAATAAAAGAGCAGGGTAGAATCTCTTTGGTATTTTCAGGCTTCCTTCTCAAAACTAAACATGCAGTACTTAAAAACAAACAAATAAATATAACCAGACAACCCTGCCCCCTGTTCTTGTTCCTCCCTGCCAAAAAAAAAAGGAAACCTTAAACCTCCACAAAACTATCCTCTACAATATTTCAGCCTTGTGCTACAGTCCTTAAAAATTGAAATACCCTTAGAAAGTCATAGCAGATATCAAATTAGAATTTGTTTGGAAATCAAGTGCAGGGTCACAGTGAAGAAGGTAGGGAATTGAATGAGAATTTCCATAAAGAAAGTGAATATACTTCCAGAGGCATATAATGGGCTGATTTAAAATCTGATGTTGACAAAGAGAATAAAATGTGGAAAGTCAGAGCAAGATAGTTAGAATATAGTGTGTAAAAGCCACAGGTGATTCTTAATAGGTAGTAAATTAGCAGGATAGATATTGCCATTTTTGTGGTAGTAGCAACACCTTCAGTTTTTTAGCAAGTTTTTAACTTAAAAAATTAACTGAAGAGCAATGCAAAGAATAGGAAGGTAATTGTGAATTAGGAGCCAAATTATGCCAGGCACAATTGAATAAGTTCTGACTTTTCTTACTGACAGACATGTATATTAATAGTTGGCACTTATTGAACCAAATATGAATATTCATCTTCATTTATATTTCAAGGCCTTTCATTCCTCAAGGACCACAGTGCTTTTGACCAATTTTCATCCACATTACTAAAATGACAGCTTTCACTCCTGGGCCCTGACAGAGGTCTGCAGAATTCATTGGAGGTCCTGGGAGGAGGGAACCAGCTCCCGCTCCCAGCTGTCCACAAACACTCATTAAGAGAGGCAAATATCCAGCAGAATCTCTGTGAGAATTTTTAATCACGCAAAGGCTCTGCTAATTAGGTAGCTGATGGGGCATAGAGAGCACAAGGACGAATTCTTTAAACAAAGGACTAGAAACTTTAAGAGCTTTAATTACTTGGGCACAGAGTTCATTTCAGAACTTGGGAGCAAATTATTCTAATAACAATAAGACCAAGTAGCGGGCCATATTAGTGAGGATTGTGTAGAAAAGTTCAATCTTCTTGGGCTGTCACAGCTGTGATTGGAGCATATTGGAAACTGAGGGGGCTGTAAAGGTATTAATAATAAACTTTCTTGTGAACTGGACTTGATGCAGAAGATTTCCTATGCCCTTCTTTTCTGCTTTGTCAGGGAGTATTGCGCTGTGTCCTACGCCTCAAAATGCTGGCATAGCTCAAGAGATGGATACTTTTACACAAATGAAGAACAATGCCTATTTTCAAAACAAAATCCCCCTTTCTGATTAGTGCACCAGACTGTCTCCAAAACCTAACGACTGGAAATGTGTTGCTTTCTTGTAGGCTAGAAGAAAATCCATTTCACTGGCTGAAAATTATGGGTTTGGGGTTTTTTTTTGCTTGTTTTCTAAGTGCGTAAATAACATGGCTGGGTTGTATAGTTTCTCCCAGAACACAGTTCAGGCTAAAATAATTTCCAGGATCCCTTTCTGCTAGGTGAAATACGAAAAAGAGACAGAAATTGCCAAGGAAAAGGAAGATGCAGAAATTTGAGTGATTCAAATTAGGAAATTGTGTTCTACTACTTAAGAATAGAATATAGAAAATAAACAGTTCTTTTTCCCTTGGAAAGTAGAAAACAGCTTGATGTGCTACTCTTATTATTGCTGCTGAGAAACCTTAGCAAGCTTGTCTGTAATTGAGCACCAGGGGCACATCCTGCCTGCATGTTGGATGAGAAACTGATTTTCCTTGCACAATATTTGGGGTGATGGGGTAGGAAGGAAAGGAGACATTTGCTGTCTGTAGCCTTGGACATTTTTGCAGTCGGAGGGGGAGAACCATTGTCTGGTACACCTGTGTAGGTTAGAAATCTTCTGTGAAGAAACATATTGAATGTTCTTCATTTTTTTATTGAAGGATGGTGGCTTGTCTGGGGTCACTCTCTGACAAGAAGAAAGCTGATAACTTTAAAAATATGTTTATATATGTTTTCAGAAAACTCTGTTCTAAGCAAAGGGTTGCTTTCCAGTAGATTTAGTGCAAAACACATACAAGGATTACTCATATATTAAATGCTAATGGAAGTTTAGTACCCAAGAACAGGTTCTGTATCTAAGAGGCTGCTCACTGCTGCTCAGGAGATGGGCTTGAATACGTCGGTTGAACACGGGTAAAGAAACAGGTGAAAATAGAAGTTGTGATAATTGAGGGCAAGTATTCTCATTGAGTAAGTGATGGACTGTTGTTCAGAGTTGCAAAAATAAGTTGGAGAAGAAAGAAGAAAAGATATATCTGCACAGAGAATTGGTCTGAGTAAAGGCTTCTCTATAAGTTTTGAAACTTGCACAATCACTCTGCTTGTGTTTGCTATTGAGCTTGCTGTATGCTTTATCCACTGCGGGGGAAAGACGCTGCTGAAGAAAAACCACTACAATCTGTGGCTATAGACAGGTTCTCAGTTTGTGTGGACTTTCCCCACACCAATAACCAGAGGTCTGAGTGCAGGGATCACAGAGCTGAGTTGTTCCATTAGGAAGTCATTCTGCCCACTGTGGTCTTTCAGCCATTTGTGAGAGCAGCTAGACTAACAAAATGTGGTACTGACAGAAGAGCTTTTTCTTTTCATTGGTGCTTTTTGGTTTTCTTTTATTTCCCAGGAGAGCAGGTTAAGCTGACATGCAGGAGTAATTCTGTCACCTTAGATCCTAATATTTCTGACAGCAGTAAGAACAGAATAAACAAATAGGTTGGGGAGAAAATGTGAGCAGGAGACAGGGAGAGAAAAGTCCCATATAGTACCTTCTTTTAAAACAATCCTTTTGTAATTTTGAAAAGCACTTAAGCTTCAGGTACACTGTGCTGCCATTCTCTTCCTGGATCCTTTGGGGGAGTGGGAATAGTGTAGTTTGATGCTCATTTCATGTGCTGCTCTGTTTTTCTGGCTGTTGCTCTTATTCACTTGCACAGCTGGCCTTGGATATGTAACATCCCAGTTTGATCGCACTGCATTGATTTAAACAAAAAACCCCAACCCTAAACCAAAACTTCATGAAGCCCAGAGTCCAAGAACATAGCTGAAAGCAATTGGGGTGTTTTTTTGCATAAAAATATATTTAATCTACTTTTATTACTACTTACTGTTATAAATGTTATTTTAGATTTTACTCTTAAAAATTATATAGAGCAAGGTTTTCAGTTATATTTAACTTTTTTTTTTTTTGAGAAAATGCAATTTGTGGAAAAAGTGTGTGTCCCTGCTGCATCGGCTTAGCTATTATGACTCATATGAAAAATAAAGCTCCAGTGTTTCAGCAGACCGTTCATATGTCAGATCTCATTACAATGTCTTAGTTTTTGTAAGAGTAAACTTTTCCTTCTGTCATTTTTAATTGTAGATATTAACTGCCCATTTTTTGCCCACTGTGTTCTGAAACTATGCTCTTTCAACTTGTACAGACATCCTGAGCACAAAAAAAAAATGTGTAAGAAAAAAGACATACAAAGAAGTTTTATCAGTGCTGCACCGAAGTTTTAAGTAGGTCCGTTTTAGACAGATTGTCAATATCAAGATCCCAAAATATGAACATTTTTGCACAGAAAGACAGCTGTCTAGGCCCATTTGTCAACAGTTATGTTCTGTTTTCTATTGGAAAAAGAATCATTCATCATGTTACAATCACTGTCCAGTGCAAAGCTGATCAAGAGGCATAACCATTAATTCATATCTGTCCATAGATGTCAACTCTAAAGATGTATGCAGTTTGTATGAAAATAATAAAAAATATTCAAGTAGTTGAATACAAGGGTCTTTAGAACCACTCTCATGTCCTTTTGAGGGATTTTATCCTGTAATGGGAATGTGAAGAAGCTTGACTTTAGAGTTGATACTTGAGGAAAATTATCTTGGAGCTGCAGAAACTGCAAATGGCTCTTGAGTGTGGCTTGTTATCTAGAAAGGGAAATAGAAAAGAGAGAGAGAGAGATTTCTACTGATAATGTATTTTGATAGGTTTATGTCAAGAGAAGATCTGAGAAACTTTCACGATGCAAAAATATTGGAATTCCTAATACAGGCTGAAAAACTACTTTCATATTCATATCCTTACCCAAAGAAAAGAAGTCTTTCCCCTATCTTTCAGCAGTTAAGGGTTGGATGGACTCTTTTCAGGAAAAAAACGTTGGAATTACAAATATCAGCAAAGTCATTGTTTGATGGCAACACTGGTAGAGATCAGCAGGCTTGTATGGATAAGGCAGACCTAATAGATCCCATACTGATTACACGGTTAAGATGCTGATTGAGGAGAACTTTCACCCTAACTGATGGGACAGTCCTATTCTTCCCCCCAGTAGGATTTCCCTCTCTCCATTTGAAGCTGTGACTGGGCCTTTGAGAAATGCTCAATTTGGAGTACTCAGGCTTAAAATGGAGACTTTTAAAAATCTTTAATTGGGGCTAAGTGCTAGTTCGTCATGAGGCCCATTGTTTTGAACAAGGAGGCAGGACTAAAGAGTTAACTGCTTCCAATTGTAAATGCATCAGCGGCAGGCACATTACAAAGCTCTATACAATCCTGTGGAGTAAATGGTGGACAGCTCATCACAATTAGGCATGGTCATAATGAAGAGCCAGAAGAGAGAAAAGAGGGCATGGGGAAAAACAGACCTTTTACAAATGTTTTATATGAAGAGAAATTATAGCTAAAAGGGATAGTTAATTAATTTAAAGAATAGGTGGTAATGCCTTCTCTTTGCAGAAAAAGAAAACTTTGAAAGCATGGAAAATGGGTGAGTTTCTTGCTGCTGATCTGGAAAAGGAGAAAACAATTCAAAGCAATACTGTACGTGGGCGTTTCTCAAAAGAGGCTGTGGTGGGAAGTGTGTGATCTGAGTAGGTTGCTCTTAGCAGAGACAGTAGGCACTCTTGTGTTTGACAGGGACCCTGCATGTAGCCTTGCTTTCACTGTGTTGCATCTGTGTTATTGCAGGTGCTTAGCAGAGGCAGCGATGCTCATGGTTTGCTTCCCAGCTTTGCTCGTTTCTGAGGAAGGCAAGGCCCATCTGGCTTCAGCTGAGAAGGATGCAGGGAAGAGCAAGGCTACAGCCAGGCTTGTGCTCTGGCCTTTTTGCAGTTTTCTGGCTAATCGGTCACCTGTAAAAGCAATTTGCATTCTGAAATTCATTGTTTGGGGAAGAAGTGAAGAATGTCAGTAACCTGCAGCAGATTGCTAAAGAGCAGTATAGGTGTGAAATCAAGTATTATGCTGCCTGTGAGATACAGGCTGTGGGACACTACCAAGTGGTGAAGCTTTTTCCAGCATCATTGAATTTTTGTGTGTCTCTTCCTAGCACCAGTCCCACTGTGTGTATCTTGGGTGAGATGGATCTGTGTGTCATCAATAGAAACACAATACCCTCCACATAGACTTTCTGCTGTTTGGATAGGTATGAAGTGCACTCATTTCCCGTAAAGCTGATTGAGTTTCATGCTGCTAGGATCAACTTCTACAGCTTAGGTGTGTATTTCTGTGTTACACCACAGATTCTGAGAACTGCAGGATAACTGCAATCTTTATTTTTCAGTCTGGGGTTTTGGAACCACAGTCGTCACTCCCTATGACAACTGTGGAATCAGTGTTGGTGTTAGCACTGTCTGTGGCACAAAATAGATTATGTTATAGTAGTGAATGGGGTATTATTTCTCAACTGTTTCTGCCTGTAGTAGCATGTGCAGCATGCTTTGTGCTCACAAAGAGGAAACTAATTTGTAGTAAGAGCCTGATTCTCTGTTAGTAAGTGGGCGACTCTTGTGGGGCTGCTTTGGTCTCTTTTGTCCCAGGGAAAGAAAAATTGATTTTGCAATGGTCTCTAATCTGTCACCTGAGTTCTCTTGGAATTTGCCTACTTCTGCAACACCCATCAGTCCCCAAGGATGAGTAATATCCAACTACACATGCCAGTATTTGTGATATTGCTTCAACAACCTGTAGATTCTGTAGCGGTTTTTGTGGTTAAAGTGGAGACACGCAAGATAGAACTTTAAAATGTTAGTTTTCCTGCTGTTGAAATCAGTAGTAAGACTTGTGAGGGAATAAAGTTGGGCCTGTTTTTGTCATTTGAAAAAGCTTCCTTTAAAATATTTGATTCTTTTTATTAATTTTACATATTTGCTTGTCATGGCTTCATTGAAGATGCTGTAGCAAAAAGATTGTCTTTCATCATTGCTCTCTGCAGACCCAAAATCAATATTTCTGTGGCTCCCCTTTTCTTTAAATCATCTCTGATAAGGTCTGCTTTAGCATTTGAATATGTGCAAATAAGATGGATTCATGCCCCCAATTACATTTGTCTTGTACATGAACAAACAGTATGATTGGAAATTTAAAGGATAAAACCTGTACCAGTGCCTTCATCAGGAGTTATGTAAATAAAAGCCCTTTGAAAATGACATTTCATTGGTACATATCGATGTAGAAGGGAAGCCAGAACCACAGAAGGGAGGTATTCTGCTGAATAATCAGGAATGCAGGGATACAAAATTGTAGATAGTATACAGATTAGATTCTTCAGGTCTCTCCAAACACTTCTTAAAGGTTTGGGCTTTTTTGAGTGATAAAAAGAGAAATTTGTATCATACATTTTAAGAATGAAGAAAAGTAACATCTTTGGTGTTTATGTTCGTTACATTTAATACAGGGCTGGATGTAGGCTGTGGGATACTGAAAGGGAGAATAGAGGATACTGCTAGAAGGATAACAGACACTCAAAATTATTCTGAAAGAAACTTGTGTCCTAAAAGTACTATTATGTAGATAAATGCTGGAAGAAGGGCCTGTCTGAAAATCTTGAAAAAATTAATAGGGTTTTGCGTCACATTAATACACATTAAAACCTGGGGTAAAATAGGAAGTTGGAAGAAAATTTATTTTTCCACACAACATTCTAAAAGTAAGTTGTTTCAATTGCTTGCATCTCTATGCTTATGTAGAGACTAAAATTTCCATAAAATCAGTTTCTCTGCAGAAAGCTGTCCTCAACCTGTAAAAAAAAAATTCTCTCTGACTCTGGTCTTTAGGTGGGGAGTGAGCCTGTACCAGATCAGTCCATTCCTGTCATTTTACAGAAATAACCATTTTGGAATACTTCATCTCTGAAGTCTGATATAACAGAGGGAAAGCTCTTTCATACACTAGCCAGGAGCTGGGTCAGAGTACTAAACATCTTCAGAAAATTGTTTCTATGAGATTTTATTTATTTAACTGTTTGGCTAAGCAGGGAGACAAAGTTGGAGGTGATCCAAGCCCAGGAATATGTAACATGAATTGCCAAGGCTTATGAAGAACATATTTGAAAAGAGAGAACAAGAGGTGGGCACAAATAATGAAAAATTTCAACATTTTTAAAGATCATACTGACAAGGAAAGGTAGCAATTGATTGAGACCTGGCCTATAATACTTTCTTGCAGTTTTAGCAAAGTTCTAGAGAGTTTTTCTGTCAGTCTGTGAGGTATAAATGAGGCATTTTGTAAAGACCCTCAGTCAGTCATCTGGTAGAATCCCAGTGCAAAGACGAATGGATCAGGACAAGACAGTGAGGTCTGTGGATAATAAAGTCTCTGCAGAATTGCATCTCAGCCATGGGCAATTGCAAAGCAGAAATCTCTTCATTACAAAGGTTTTGGCTCTTCTGGAGGGTTATCTGGTAGGAGAGAGCACCGCAGCCTGACCACCACTCTGTTTGGATGATTAGTGTGTTCACATTCTTGTTTGTTATCAGACTGTGATTGTAAATCAAGCTTTTTCCTGGGCTACCATTTATAGAAATAGTAATATTCATTTTAAGCTTCAATTTCTGCAAATGCTTGCTAGCATTTAGCTAGAAAATGTTCTTTGTGAACAGGTATTTGTCACCTATCAAAACCTACCAAAAGTCCCTTAACTGTAAGATTTATTAATAATTGGAAATTTGTTATTTAATCTACAGTTTAAATGTAGTTACCTACGCCAACTTAATGCCACAAAATAGCCTAAGAATATTCTTAAGCAGTATGTCAGCTAAATTTTATTGCAGTTCCATTAGTATTACCATTAAGCAGCTGACTAAAGGTCATAATGAATACTTACTATTTTATATCACCCAGGAGGTACTAAGTACAGCTGGAGTCTATTTCACTACTTGAACACATATAATAGTCGACAAATTGTCGATCAGTGGATATGTCCGTCTTATCGGAGTACTTTGTCTGCCCAAGTATGTAGCAATTCTTCTGGTGTGCATTGCATAATAGATGGTGGAGGCTTTTTTAAAAGAAGGAAGTTCTTATTAAATGGCTGGTTGTTGCAGTCCTATTTTAAGTACTGCCTATAATTTTGTGCTTCTACTGACATTTTAGAAATGCAGTCAGGGCTTACGTGATTCTTGCTAACCAGTTTAACCAGTGGGGTAACAACTATTGAGATTTCTGGTGTTCAAGATGATGAAAATTATTGTCTAGATATTATTTTGTTGATGCTCTGTTGGTACTGCTTTTCATACTTTTCTGGCCATATAATTCTTTCTACTGATGCCAAGTTCTGCTGGAACAGCAAGAAGATTATGCCCTTATTGTAATTTTTTTAACAGCTGTTGCAAAGTAAGTCTCTAAGTCTTGACCCTTAACAAACCAGTTCTGTGCATTTAGAATGGATTTTTTAGAATAGTTGGTGGAAAAAAGTCATCAAAATAGATGGCTTAATTAATGGGGTGATTTGAGCTTTCTTTACCCTGCATGATAAATATCATGCAGAACTGTGTGAGCAGCATGGACTTGGGATCCTTTTAACTATTGTAATCTATCTGATGTTCAACAATTTTATTTGCTATAGGAAAGCCCTGGCTTTAAGTAGAAGTACTTAGTATTTACAGTTATTGCTTTCTCCTGTTTCAAGTGGATTTTAGGAGTACACAGAGCTATACAGGACAAAAGCACAACTTCTTTATTAAATATGAAAAATTATTCCACAGTCATCTTGGTCCTATTTCTTTTCACTACAGAAAGTCTATGAAACTTCAGACTGCATTCAATTTCACATTCATTTTGGCAGCAATAGTACTGTAAAACTCATTTCCTACAGGGCTTTTGCAATATGTATTTTAGCACACACATCCAGCAATGACCGACTTTTGATCTAAAATGAACTAAAGATACTTTATTATCAAAAATTGCATGTGTTTATGCGAATGAAAGAGAAAGGTTAGCCCTCAGATGTGTTTGGCTTAAATGTCTTTTGACATTAACTTGTTCAAAAGGGAATAATTTCCTTTTCTTCATAAACACAATTTTTCTATTCAGCAGCAAGTCTTTCCCCTTTAGTCCATTAGCCCTAGGCAATCTCTTATTATTAGTAGCAAATTGCCAGATGAGAAAGGGTTAAATTTTTATGGCAAAATTCCTTTTTGGCCTTATCAGTCTAAGTAATTAGGTATTTCAGCAGCCACAGTTCAAAGAGACTTGATGTTCAAATGTTGCTCTTCTCCACACCTCACCCTGGCTGAAGGTGGGAATGTAACTTTTGTGAGGACACAAAAGAAACAGGATATCTCAGAAATGTCCCAAATCTCATGGTTATCACCTAAGTATGTGCTGGTCAGGTGGGGCATAGCAGAGCTGCAAGTTGAAATTTTGCCTTGCCATAAAAGGAACCAAATAGATGTGTCTTAGACTTCCTTTTCAGAATATCTCAATCTGATGAGAACAGTGAAGCTGCATTGAGATTCAGTGGAAATTGAAAAACGCAGGCAGAAAAATGGGAATGAAAATTGAGAGGTATTTTAAGAGTATCAGAGACTTAAAACCCCAAAAGTTCTGTACTGTACCAGAAAGAAATAGAAGCCACTCTTCTAATAGGTGGCTTTTATGCTCTCTATACACTCACATATCAGTTGACATCTCTGTAAAGTTCTTTCAGAGTAGAAGTAATGGATTATAAAAACTCAAAAGAGGAGAAATGATGATTTTTGCTGACAGAATCAAGCACTATAGCTTTTGCAGCATGTTTAAGGTAAAAAAATAGTCCTCAAATATCCACAAACCCAAAGAATTGTATAGATCATTTGCTGGATGGAAACTTCCAAATTCTTCTTAGTGCAGAAAAAAACCTCTCAGATATGATTAAATAAACACTTGCATTTGGACAGAAACATAGTAGTGTGTCCAAGTAGCGTATAAGTGCAATGAACAACTTTAAAATCCATTAGTTGCTTAGCTAAAGAAGGTCTTTAAAAAATAAACATTTTGGGTTCAGTTCAAGCAGGCTTAGGTGACCTCAGTGCAAGAGTCCTAAAAAAAAAAGACTTTGCTGAGATGATTTCTGGTCAACCTCTTTATTTTTATTAAAAGATGACTCCTTGCATGTTTTAAAACCTAAGTCATAAAATTGTGCTAGTGTAGAGAACTGCAAGCAGAATGGTTTTGATTTGTATAAATTAGTCAGCTTACTATTGATTGCAGGTAAATGAATGGAAATGTTGATCGTGAATTCAATCAAGAGTTACAGAATGGAAGCATAGTTCATGGCTGTCATACAGTTTTATGATGAAAACCCCTTGTAAAACAAACTTTCAGTTTCCTCATGCAGTTATAAGTCTAATGAATGTACTGTCTAGACAGAGGGTATTTAGGCTTCAAAAAACTCTTGATGCCATGCTGGAATTAAGAGGAACTGCAGCACTGTCACAGCAGTATCTAACTAACAAATTGAGACTGGCCTGGCTGGCATATGCCAAAGAGGAGTTTTCAGTGAAGTTGCTCTGTGGGATGTTTCCAATGGCATCCTGCTGGGACTGATTCTGCCAGTGTTTGGTGTCATCTTTACTGATGAGACACCAAGCCGCAACACCTTGGCCACGAACATTTTTGGACTAAGGTTAGTGGAAAATTATGAGAGAGGGCATCCTCAGGTTTTTATCACTTTGTGTCACATAGATTCTACCTTCTTGGAATAAAATATATTTTGACACACTCAGGTGTAGGGCTGTACAGAGGAGACAGAAATGACAGCTGCATCCTGTGAAACAGTCACTGACTTAAAAGATTTGAGGTCACAGTGGCAAGAGTGGTGAACCGGAGCTCTTAGGGAAGAGTGCTTAGAAAGGCCAGTGGGATTCCTGGATGTGGCAGTAGTGGGCCGGAAAGTGATTTTTACCTCCGACAACTGAGTAACTCTTTTCCAATCAATACTCTGCTAACTGTTCTCTTACAGACCCTTTGTATTATCTGGGGAGGCAGCTTGTCTTTGTCATTGTCATTCATGCTTCTTTAGAGCAATCTTATAGGCAGAATGTTATGAAGCAGAACAGGTACACAAGCAATTTCTTGGATAAAAGCTCCGAAGTACAGAACTTTTTCACCTGAGTTGGTCTGTGGTCAAGGCGGTAAAGGAAGACTTGTGTGACCTGGAGCTATTACTGGTTCCACATACAACTTCTCTGTACAACTTGGAGCTGGTTTTTACGCCATGTGTGGTGGTGGTGAGAGAGAGAAAGTTGTGATCCTTACTCTTGAGATGCATTTCCTCTGGGACATCATAGAAATCATGGTCTGATTTCATGATTTGAAGTCATACCCATCTGCAGAGTAGGAGCAATGCCTCTTCCCAGTCCTGGAGGCAATCTGAGGGTGACCACATTAATGACAGTGTGAGGACATTGCAGCAGTGAGCTCCTTGGGGAGAGCTTTGGAGTAAATGAGACAAACACTTTGTGTGGGAGGATATAAAGGAATCTGCTCAGACAAATGCCTTCCTCACAAATGCTGTGCAGAAATATCAGCCAGTCTTGCTGAAACCTGACTGCAAGTTTGTTTTAAAACTATTTGTAAATGTTTAAGACTTAATATTAAATGTGTTGGCATTTGTGTATTTGTAGAGGTGCTTCAGTTCCATTGAAGCAGTGGATATCCATTTACATTCAAGAATATATCACTCCTTTATTAAATATATACTCCAAGGTCCTAACACACTGTCTCCAAGTAGCAGTTCTACATTCATGTATTCTTTATCACTTCTAAAACATTTAGCTCTGTGTAAAACATTTAAGTTCCTTGCTTTCTGTAAGTACTGTGGTAGCTGAGCACATGGCCAGAGAAGACAAAGATTAACTGTTTATTAACATATTAATTAATGTTTTACAATTCAACAAGTCATTTTAAATGACATAGGTACAAAGACATCTTCATACAGAAGTATTTTTGGACTAAATATAACTTACTGGAAGACAGTAGGCCTAAATATGTGAGAAGGCCAGAATAATGCTCAAACTGGTCAAAATAAGCTACATATTTGTCTTAAAAATGTTTACTGACAAAAATTTTAATGTTTTTCTCGCATTTAGGTAGCCAGAACCTTATTAGCATTTCTTCCAAATTCTTTGCAAAGGGTAGTAGCTCAGTTATTCGATAGCTAACTGACAATAATTAGCCTATTATGATGATTAATGCTCGTTCAGGACATTTAATTTGCATGCTATAAGCATGGTGAGACAGTTAATTTGAAGTTATGCCAAATACAGTGTTTAGTTTTTATACACAACATTTGTTTGCCTTTTCCAAATATAAAATAATTGACAAGAATAATCATAGTTGAGGATGTTAGGTCAGCAAGTTTTCATTTCTCCTTTTAATAACAATGATGGGTGACTTAGTGAACCAATTAGCAAGGTAAACTTCGCTTGCATTAAAAAATGCGTAAGGCTAAGGAAGAATTTCTAAATTGTAGTTAATGGAATGTCAACAAAGATGCATATTCTGTCACTTTTGCCCAGGTGAGAACCATCTGTCCCAGACAGATAGCATTTCTCCAACTTCTCACAAGGAAGAAGGATACAAGGTCATTTTTATGCACCTTGTAATCAGAGTTGACTTTATGAAAGTCAATTAAGCTACTAGGCCTTAGCCATAGTTCCAAAGAAATAGATAGTGAAAGAATAAATGTCTTTAATCATGGTTACTAGAAGCCTTCCCTTTTTTCCTCAGGAAGTGCCTATGTATTCATGTGGAACTTGCATCTTGTTCAGGATATTTGGAGAGGCAACTTTTCCTTGCTGCTTCTGCTTGCTCGGTGTCTTTGACCCAGACAGCAGAGCACATTTCAGAATGTGATGCTCTTCTCCAAAAGCTTCAGTGTCTCTGGATTTGAAGGTTAAGTCTCCTTAAGCATGCTTCAGAAGAAAAAGCCAAATGCAGGAACACGTAGAGGCTTGCAGGAGAGAAAGAATGTCTGCAGGAGTGTCTTGAAAGTGATTTGGTGCCTTTGGAAGATAAGGGGAAAGACACGTTTCTCTAGGGGAAGTGCTGGAGTTTCCTTCGAAGTCTTCTTCAGGTTTCAGCCTTTGAAGCAGCAGGCATTGCAAAATTCCTCCATGGGCATCATATGAAAATAGATAGTACATCTATATTCATGTACCAGTCCAACCAGTCATCTCTGCTTAGTAAATATTTCTGTTTGTTTTCTGCAAAAGGCATTTCTGGCTGTTCTTTCCTGCTAAGCAAACAGCTGTACTGTGGGTCAATGATGAGAAGCAGAAGAATCTATGTTTTGTGAAGTGCCCAAATGTATATTTTTAATTTTTTTTTTTAAAATCAGGTATCACCCTCAAATTTGAAATACCTGGAGTATGTTGCAGGATATTTCTTCTTGTTCATGCCATTGTTTCCTCAAACTGCTGAGAAAGCAAAGTGTCTGGATGCTTTCTGACTCTGAGGAATAAGAGAGGTAAGAGACAATTTTTCTCCTAAAGGTGATGACAAGACCCCAAGTCTCTGTCATTTGCCCAGGGTCCTTTTAACCTTCTGCTATTTAGAAGAAATTGGCAGTCTGTATTAATCTGTGTGAAAAATAGTGGACCTATTTTTGTCCATTTGCCCTCCCTTACCCTGAAACGTTCACAAGCCAGTCAGGCAGGTTACACCCAGCACTCCCACTTTGTTGCTGAAGCACAGTCACAGCATTTACCACACTCTTGCAAGGAGCCACTAAGCATGCACTGAAGCCATTAAAGTAGGGCAGAGCAGCTCTCTGTGCCTGCACATGGTAAACTGAAGAAGCCCAGGCACGGCCTTGTGAACATCCACAGGGCTTCAGTGCCCCACAGCCATGGCATGGGTTTTGCCCAGGTTTGGGCAGGGGTTTGCCGAGGGCTGAGGCCCTTCAATGAGCAGGATGAACAAGGGCTGCTACCCTGGTGGGGCTAGGAAGAATTTGGCCCACAGACAGGAGCCATGCCACACCACTCAGGGCTTTGTCCCCTTTTTGTTTACAATTACAGCCACAGAAAAATGAGAAACTGTTCACAGTTTCTCAGTAAGAATATGTGGAACCACTGGTTATCCACCACCTACTTCGATCTTCTTTATTTTATTTTTCTATTGCATCTCCCAATACTTCATTACCACCTTTGTAACTTAGAGGAGTGCAGGGACCAATTTAAAATCCATTGAAAGAGCCTTTGGCTTTCTGTAGTGGCTCCTGGATCAGGGCCAGGGTGTATAAACTGCTAGTGGCAAGTTTACAACAGTACTCCCTTTGTGGGTGCCACTGCTGGGGCTTACTGAGGTGGCTGAACACTTTAACAAAAGTGATTTTGCAGATTAACCCCGTGACAAGCTGTGTGTTCTCAGTGGGAGCTCTTCCAAAATTTTAAAAACAATTATAGTTCTCTGTCTATGAATGCTGGACTATCACATTCTGCCAACACAGGGAAGCTTCAGAGAGGATTTTTTGGGCTATGCTGAATCTCCCTCTGTCTTTTTACTCCAACTAATCTAATCAAAGATTAATTTGCTGCTTGCTTTATTATCACCATATTCAAACACACACAATGCTGTATTTTGTGAGCTTACTTCTGAAATAGATTCTAGCAAGGTTAAAAAAAATTAACTTCCTTGCACTGCATATACACCCACTTAGTACTATGCTAGTCATGCATTAAAAATACCTCTGATGTGCTATTGCCAGGGAAAATTAACTGTAAACTGAAAGGAAGAGTGGTGCATCACACTTTAGTCTCAATCCTACTCTTTCAGTCTTGGATTTATTCAGATTGAGAGTAATATAAATATATTAGTCAGTAATTTGGTTTTTACTCATTCACAGGCAAAAATCATCACTTCTTAAGTTTGATAAAAACTGTTCTGATGGAAATGCAAATCTTCAGGGAAAGTTCTGACATGGTTTAAATTGTCCATCGCATACTTTTGATCACTTACATGAATTGAAGGACTACCCCACTTGAAGTGAAGCACCCAGTTAAGCCAAAGAATGAAACATGTTCCTTGGTGAGCAGCTGCCTATGAAAAGCATAGGATTAAATTCTACTTGTGTTGGCAGTTGGAAACCAAAGAGGTTGCATTACTAATGGATAAATCAAACTGATTAATTATTGCAACAAATTATTTTTTTTAGAAATTGAAACAGTTCTTAGTTGAAACATGTTGAAGCTCAGAGAGTAGGTTCACAGCAGGTTTTCTAATGAAGGATGTTTTTCTTTTGTTACATATGGGATCATTTGTAATTAGGTGTCATTTTTGCTGCTGTTGAAAACTTAGCTTAAACCTGTCCTTGTGAAGCTTGGAAGTGCTTGATACATTTGCGCAGCCCTGAATTCACCATACACAAACAAAAAATCCAGCCATGTGGAAGTTGCAGTGATGATTTCCTGGCAACCAGTGGCCTGTGGCTTGCAAAGCATTTTTTTTACTATTTCAGTTGTGATTTGCTACATTCTGCTCTTTATTTTTACATAACATGAAAAGGTCCCTTGTTTGTGTATCATTGATACAATTCTCCTGCAACCAAAAACAAAGAAGGCAGTAGTGCTTTTAATAGAGGGTGCCTGATTGATAAGCTAGTTGCAGCCAAACCTGCTCTGGCTAATTGTCTTTCAAATGCCCTCATTAATCAAACAGAGGAGTAACTCTGACAGGAGGGCTGTCACAGTTTTCATGATTTCCTACCACTCACCTCACAGTGTGAGACCTGGCTGCGTACCCAAATCGTGGCCTTTAAAGCAGTTTTAATGCCTGCTCACTGCAGAGCACACCTGGCTTTGGTGGGATGGGGGCCTGCCCAACTCTGAGGCATGATCTATCCCAGGAGACCAATTTAGCAGTTATTTAATGATTCATAGCTTGATGTCTGGAAATGAGTGCTCCACACGATAACATACATAAACAAATTTAATTAGTTTTTGCCTTTTTTGCATAAGTAGCCACCAGTGTATTAAAGCTGCAAACAAAACAGGTAGGCTGCCTGGAAAGTCATTGAAGCTGGTTAACAGCAGATCTTTGTGAAAGGCTGTGGTGCTTTCTTTCATCTGCTGGTAGTCACTGATGCCTCTTTGGTCAGGTCCTGAAGTTGCTGGGTTTGCTTATTAAGAATAAGGGAAGCAGCTATCTCAGCTAGCTTTTACCCAGGTGTTATAATTACATATCTACAGCAAAAACTGTCAGTCTCTCATCTACTTGCCTTCAAAGCTGCAGAATGTAATATTTTTTTGAAATTGAATATTTTTTTGTTTTAAAAGGATGTGCTTCATAAATTTCCTGGTTTGTAATCTATTAGAAATATTATTTAGTAAACATCAACCTGAGTTATTGTCCAGAGATAGGGATTTATATATTTGCATTTTTATTTAACATACATGAAAACACTGCAAAATTATTTCTAGTCATACATGCTACAAAATAGGGCAAAATACTTAATGATTAAGAAAGCAAATTGAAAGCTTAAGGGACCAAAATTTTTTTAACCTTCTTTTGCAACATTGCATAATTAACAATGTATGGTGATGTATGAAGTATATGGGGGTTTATTTCTCTGCTGTTAAGTGTTTAGTATTCTCTGTGGAGCAGAATTCTAGAATTGATAGTCCAGAATAATATCTTGTCATTCTCCTAAGCAATATAAGTGAATATATTTTGCATGAAAAAATGTTGTATTTTGCATATATTCATATTAAGCGAAAATCTTACTTTAATAACATTTCAGGGCTAAAAATTATTCAGCAAAACACATTACAAATATTTTATACTGGAGGGTTTCTTTGAACTCCAGACAGCAGAGCAATATAGCTTGTCTTTTCTTCTTCATCTGGGAATAGCTTCTACCCACCAAGTGGAATATTTACTCCTTTGAGAGGTGCCTTTTTCTTTAATAGGGCAGTTTGATCATAAATTTTTGCAGATCTTGGTTTTAGATGACAAACTGTCTAAACCAGACACCTTGTTTTCCTGAGCAGGCAAAGGAAAATCTTAGCATGGAACATGCTGGTTCCAGGAATCCTGCAGTCATCACTTTATAAATGTGCTTGATCTCAGACTCGAACAAGGGGGACCAAGCCATGATTTAAGATGATATTCTGCTATCCAAAAGTGAAATTCTGTCCCCAGCAAGCTCAGTGGAAACTTCATTATTGGTCTCAGTGGGGCCAAATTTTATTTTTGTTGAGATATTGCAAACTTTGAAAGCAATTTAGACTGGGAAAGTAGATGGGGACAGGGGACAAATTGCTTTTGACCTTTTTCTTTTAGAAATTTAACAGAGACCATTGGCTCATTTCTGCCAGTACCTCCCAACACCTATCAGAAAATGTATTTTCTCTGAGTCACTATTAATTTAATATCATGGCATTTTATTTTATTATGAGAGACAGGGTTCCAAGTGGTATGATTTATAGGACATGTATACCTAGGTAGATAGTGCATCCTCTTTTCTCTATAACCCACAACAAAGAGCCTTAAAGGGATATATTAAAATCTAGGTACCTGCTCCTAAAATTTGACTGACTTTAACAAAACCAGTAGCATATGGGTAAACATTTCCAAAGGCCCATGATTGATTTTATAAACTCATTCAATGCCTGTAGGTTGTGCTCTGTGGACACTCATAAGGATTTCTGATTAGTGTCATTGTGCCCCCTATAAATCTATTTTCTCAGGAGTCTATATCTTGGTAATAAAAACTTGTCCTGCAGTGAAAGGTCTTGGCATAATGGCAGAATTATTACTATTTTTACTGCATTTGAAAAGCAATTCTTGCACCTTGTCCCCATCATCTCGAAACAGTCTTATTTTTTTTTCTTTTTTTTCTGTGTATAATGCAACCCAAATAAAATTGTTTGGTGATTCAATTCGGTAATATTTATCAGTATGCACTTCCTTTCTTACATAGCTTGTTGTGGACTGTACAGGTCCAACCTTGTTAATGTTATCTGCTTGTGTTGACCCCTGGCAGACTTAGTCCATGGGGCTCTCACTTGGGAAAATCTGTCAGCTTCTGCCTGTATTCCTGTTGTCTCTTTGAGATTTGGACTCCCCAGATCAGGATGGCTCTCTAAGATACAGTGAGGAATCAAACTCTATATTTAAGTGTCTTTCCAAGAGCTGTGAGATGTCACACCATTTTAACACTTGAGATATGAGTTTTCAGCTGTGACCAGGAGCCCTTTCAGGCTTGGTCACCTGAAGTTTTGTATATGTAGAATATGGGCCATAGGTCTGTTAAAAAGCACAGATTATTATTTGGCAGGATCCACAAAACAGACAGTACAACAGCTAATTTCTTCTGAGCCTGGCCAGAGCCTGCTGCTCAGTTAGCACAGGTACCACCTTGACAATTGTTGCCGTGCCTGCTCCCCAGGGAGGAGCAGTGCTTCTGTGTAACAGGTGAGGTTTTTGCTGTCCAGGTAAATGAAAAGTTTATTTTTATTCTGACTGGCCTCCTAGTGGCAGCGATTCCCCTCTGCAGCCAGCTCAATAAAACATTTGCATGGGAAAGAAATTTGGTGATTTATGTTTTAGGTCTGTCTATAGAATAGTCAGTGTATCTGTTGTTAAGAAAGATGCTCTGCTATTCCCTTCTGAGATCAGACATGGGCTTTAGTTAACCAATGTTTTATTTATTTGTGGAACAGTTGTGAGTCATGCAAAAAAGTTGCAAAATGCTTCCGTAAAAAACTGCTGAGTGTAGCATCTGATTGCAGGTAGTTAAAAGCAACAGTGTTTAAAAAGTGCTAAAATTCAGGAAGTGGTAGGAATTGGTAGGTGACCATTCCTGTGTGAGTTGGGCATCTGGGGCCAGCACAATTCCCAGCCTGGCCACTCTGGGGCCTGGATTCTGCCTCTCCTCTGAGGAGAGGAGAATCTGCCACAGGGCAGGTGCAGGAAGATCAGTAATCAGATCCCTAATAACTGGAGTGACTGCTGCAGGCACACTTTTGAGCAAATAGATTGCACTGCAGCAACACAGTGCAGGGTGATCTTGTGGGTTAGACAGGCTGAAATAACTGGATAGAGTTGAATGAAAATGATTAATTTTTTGATGGTTTTAGCTGGTCATGTGCCAAAACTTACTTTCTTTTTATCTAATGATAATAGTTGTGAGATATTAAGAATAAACAAGATTATAAGGGAGTTTTCATGATTAGTAAATAGACTTTTTCATCTTTCCTTTTGTTTTTCTCATGTATATTTTCAACTATAACTTCAACAGTTTATTAGCTACAGCTTTTTTAAAAGAAACGGGAAAAACCACCTAAAACATACAAAACCAAGGTGGTAATATAATACTTATAGGACAATTTTGTTTTTTTGTGTTGCAGAAACAATGTTGCTCATTCAGATCTGGTGAGAAAGAGCTGGGAATACATTGGTGGAGAAAGACACAGCAAGAATTTGTCATTAAAGAAAAAAACATACAGGACTGTCATCTAAGTTAAATGCTGATGGATCATGGATTAGACTTTATCCAAGGGCTCATTTACCTCTTAGGTATGGAGTGTATCTGTGACTACAGTGCAATAATGGTGATTATTGCTCTGATGGATCATCTGCTCAAGAATAATAATTGAAAGGCCCTTCCTGAATTTGTAACATCACCTTATCCCATGGGACAGTGCATAGATGGGAAGAGCTCCATTGTGAAATGGAGATGTATGGAGCAGTTTCTCTCTCTTTCAATGTTTTCCATTACTTTATTTGTTATTATGAAGTCTTAACACTAAAAACTGAAATTTCATATCAAACTTCAGCAGAAGAATGTGGTTACTGGTGAAAGATGCTTATTGGATTTTGGTTTATAATACAAAGGTATTTGGGCTGAAAGTGCCTTACTGATGGATTCTGAACCTCTATCTGGTCTGTCAGCTCTGAATAGGACATAAGAAAGCCAACCGTTACTACTTCAGCAAAGTCAAACTAGTTTTTGCCTTTTAATTGTTTTTATTGTGTGAACTTACCATCTTGAAACTATGACTGATTGAAACAAAAGCGCTGTTTCTATAAGGGACAGGACTGAGAAAGTGAACTGAAGTATAACCCAGCAGTTTGGTGTGAAAATTTTCATTTCAAGGAACAGATACATAACATTGCTAATTTGTCAGAGATTTTGTTTGGGTTTGAGAGGGTTTGAGCTCTGAAAACTGTGGGTGAAATTCAGATGTCTTCACCAAAATATCAGAAATGTAGATATCAAAGGCTGGGGAAGTCACCCTAGATTGACTTTACAGTCAGTTGAAGAAAAATGGGCACCTTCAGAGAGTGATTCATCTCAGCCTAAATAGGCAGGTCAGACGACTTGCCCCCTGGAGATGCCTCTTTCTCTCCATTGACTGTAGGAAAGCCTGCAGTGACAAACTCAGGATTAAAAGTGAAACCTTTCAGTGTCTAAAGCTAGCTGAGATGAATTTCATGGTGTGGCAACAAAGACAGGCTCTGCCAGCTGTCCTAGTGGTGAATAACAGTTTCCTGGGGTGCTCCAGTGGGACTGTTTCTGGAGGCAATTGAGAAGGTCTGGCTAAGAAATTCTGGGAGTCCTCAAGATACATGATCCCAATGCTGATTTTTGGGGTTTGTGTAATTTTTAGCTTCACTGGTAGTAGGCAGTTTTATTTTAATAATGTAAACAAAAAAAAAAGAAATCCTGTTTGGTTTTTTTTGTTTGTTTGTTTGTTTTTGTTTATTTTTTTCCCAGTGGAATCCTAAAAATGAAGGTATATTTTATCCTGTTGAGAGGTAAAAGTTGCTTTGGCATTTTTTCCAAAAGCCAATGGCTCTCTGTTATTTGTTGTCCCATTTTCCTTCCCCATTTTTAGTGTTGCAGAGCGTAGATAAATAGTGTCTACCTTGTTATTCCAGTAAGCATAGAGGAACTGGGTAGCTGCTTTTTTTTTTAAAGGCTGGCAAGTTATGCTGGTTTTGGAGGATGTCTGTGAGATTGAAGATTCAGCTACATTTGTAATTAAAATCCTTGCCTGTTTAAAATTTTAAAAAATAAATTAAGAAGGATATGGGAATGAATGGTGTTACTGTTTTATATGACATTTGATATTAACAGAATTAATAGGAAATGTTAATAGGAAGAATATAATATTATGAAAATATTTTGAGAAAATTTGTGGTTTTGTGTACTTTACAAATTAGAAAAACAAGATTACTCAAATCTTGCTTAAAAGGGAGTTCCCTGGTCACTGTGATAGAATATATTCAGCCTTTTAGGTCAGAGGATAGTTTTCATGCTGAACTCCTGTAAATACAAACCAGTTTGAACATAACAGGAGTACAAGGGCTTTTTTGCTTCTTCCAGAAATCCCCAGAAGTGAGAGGATGGAAAAAGTCCCAATAGTATTTATGACTTTTATTTTCTGTTGTTCAGAGAGCCTGCCAAACATATAATAATTAGAACTTGGTGCTTGAGGTCATACTGGTTCAGTGAATTTATACCTGAGCTGATGTTTTCAGTTACAGAATGTTCTGAATTTTCTGACAGTCATAGATGGGGTAAAGTGGCTCAATAGTTCAACACATTTGTAGCCTGCTGTTATTTGTTTTTTATTGGAGTTTTTTCATGTCTTGACAAATTATAAAAATAGGACATAGATTGTTCCAAATCTTGAATGTACCAAGTGACTAAAAAAAATCTGAGAGATAGAGGAAGGACACTTAAGCTTTTACAGCTTCTTATATCTTGCTCATATGTCACAAAGTCCTTTCTTATTTAAATATTTCCTGATATAACCTACCATGTTAAGTGCTCTATATGAGTTTAGCTGCTTGTATTTACCAGGAAAGCAAGAGGAAAGTGCACAGAAGGCAGGCTGCATACTTTGAGCTGAAATTGTGCACTGCCTTCCTTAATAGTGGTAGGATCTCTAAACCAGACATGAATGAACCTTTGTAAATTTAAATTTAGTCAAGCATGTGGTATAATACTCTGTATTCCTCTTCAGACAACTCCAAAATGAGGTAGTTCTGAGCATGTGCTGGCAGTTGTGTGCATGTTGCTAATCAATCTTGTGTGTACAACTTAGGGCTGCTTCACCTACGTTTACTTTTCATTTAGCCCTTTTCAATTACCTGTTCAAAAATCTTTGAAGACTGTTCCTCAGTCCTGTAATCTTTCTTCAATGAAAATGAGTAGAGCCACAAAGAGAACTAGAATAGAATTCATTCTCTTCTGTGTAAAAGAGAATGGATAAAAGCCTGACTTTAATACAGGTATGTGATAACACTGCTGTTATAAGGCACCTTTTGACCACATGGCAAACGAGCTGAAGTAAATCTGTTCCTTATCATGCAATGCCTTCCTAATTAATAGGGGAAATCTTCATCAGAAGGATGAAGAAAACTGAGTAGAGCTGAGTACACTAATGCTGGGAAAGGGCAAATTTCCCTGTACTTCTGCAGTGACTACCATTTGCAGTCTGCAGGCAAAACTGTTGTAATAGGAACATTGCTTTGATTGCAAGTGAAATTGGGGGAGTGGAATAATTCTTTCAGAAGTAGAGAAAATAATCTTACCTTCACTAAAAAATCAGGGATTGTCTTTCCTATATTGGGATGGCTAGAAAGTAATTTTATAGACCTATTTTTGACTCTGTTCACTTGGAGTGTAACTTATTTACTTGAAAAATATTTATATGGAAACATATAGTGGAACCTCTTAGCTATATTGATTTTCATCACAGTGGCAGTCTTGATGGCCTTCTCCCCACTGCCTATGATCTGAAAATAGTCTATATTTTGCGTTTTACGGAATATCTTCCTCAGTTCAATTTCAGAATAATCGCAGTGCTGTTATACTTTGAAAATAATAACTATTTGCATGGGGTTTAAGAGGTGTTTCAGGGCCTGACATCCAGTGAAATTTCTCAGGTTGTTGAAAGGATGGTTTGAGTAACTCTTTTAGAAGCTCAGTTAATGCAAGGGCACGATAATTTTTGCTCTCACAGGATTGATGACGTGATCAGCCCATTAAAAATCTGTTCTGGTGATACAAGAATTGGAAAAGATTCTGTGTTGATTCAATGACTGGATGTGATTTGTTTTCCCCATATATTTCCCATGAAATCCTTTCCTTGCTCAAGTAGACTGATCTCTATCAGCTATAGCAAAGGATATTAACTTATATTCTTATATATATAACTTTTTATTTAGAAGAAAGAATATTTTGAGTGTAGAAATGGACTGCTCAGACTTGACAAGGTTACCCTGAAAAATTGGATATGGTGTGGCTGCTGGCCTAATTACCCTTTCCTTGTTGAGTTCTAATGCTGTTGTGAGTAATGGGCAGGGACTCGAGCAAACACAATGGAAATTTTCTTGAAGAAACAAGACAAGAAGTGCAATGAGGGGCCATGTAGCTGTTTATGTTAGTTGTTCTAGTGAAGGCAGTATTTAAATGATGGCAGACTTTTTTCTAAGTCTCATCATTTTCTCTGGGAGTACATTTGCACAAGTGTTTTACTTCAGGAGAGAAGAATACTTGTTTGGAAGTAGCTTGGTAGTCTTGGAAATGCAAGGCTTAACACATCCATGTGGGTCCAGACCTGGGAGGCTGAGGTGAATGTACAAAAACTAATAAATATCACCTTACTGCATGGGTACTAACTGAGATATATCATTCTCTCCATGCTTAGCAAATGGCCTCTGTGAAAGACAGATGTTTTTGTCAGCACACTTGGTTATCTTTAACCAAAGTGATCTCCAAAACCCACATTGCCAGCAGTAATGGATTGATATTTTCTGGACAACAGTCCCTTGTGTGCCTTATGAAGGCAATGCAGTGTGAAGAGTTTCTAGTATTATAAACTTACCGAACATGTTTGAAACATGACGTGTCTTGGTTTTACTTTCTCTTTATCATTCTCCCCATCTCACTAGATTTGTCTTTCATTTATGGGAAAAATTTTGGATGCAAAGTTGATTTATTGAAACATTTTTCTTGAATGTCATTGTGCAATTTCTGTGTAAGTTTGCTGCTGCAGGGACTGCAAAATTTTGCTGTAAATTGCCATGGTCTTAAATAAGGGACTCAATAGCTGGAATATAATAGGAAAATAATTAGAGAAATGGAAACAGGAAAACAGTGTCAATACGGAACAGGAACAAGATGTTGGCTGGGAAGAGCAGTAAATCCTTTCAAAATAGAAGTTTTAGACATTTAATGACCTCTAACTGTTGTCTAACTGACAAATATAATCTAGTGCTGGGTACAGCTCTTGACCACCTTTGCAGTGTTTAATAAGGAAGGATCAATTCCCTCATCCATAAGCACAGTGTGAGCTGTAAAACTTTCAGTGTCATTGGAGACGCCCTGGCACCTCAGCACCCATCTGAGGTTGTGGGGTGTAGATAATCTTAGCACTGAAATGACTCTATGGCCTTTTCTGCAAGGCAGAAAAACTTGCTTAGGTTACATACATAAGTGATTAAGAATATTTCTAGTTTGTGAAGTCAAAGGGTCATGACAGCCATTCATCTATTTTCAGTGTGTGTGGACAGTTTGCTTAGGAATTTTTCCTTTCAACCACCTCTAAAAGTTCTTTGGAGAAAGAAAATAGAATAATAGGCTCCAAAGCTATCATAAGGATTAGACAGCATAAGGATCAGAAAGCAAAGACTCTCACAAACATACCAAATTTGAAGACTTCTGAAACAATAATCTAGGCTTACTGAAGTCAGCAATAATTTTATATTTTCAAAATTGACAAAGTAGTATGTCATTTCTGACTTTGTTGGGAAAATGAATTTTTGATTTTTTTTTTTTTTAAGTTATGCCATATTTAGCTGAAGTTCTAAATCACTGCATGCTCTGTGTTTGCCAGTGAAATGCTAAGTGTCCCATTTTGTTCCTAATGGAACTCTTGTATGTGTTTGTGTGCAGCCTGCAGTTTTACACTCTGTCCAGAGATGGAAGCTGCTTGCTCTGACAAGGTCAGGTTGGGAAGGAGGCCACATTCCCCGAATAAGAAAGCCAGGAGGCCAGAGCATACCATTTCATTAGACAGCTCAGGACTCTCTTACAGGAAAGGAGGGAGAATGAATGCTATGGAATTTAAAATAACTATTTCAGCTTTTCTGTAGCTTGGAAAATGTTGCTCTTGGGCAATATTCTCTTAATGATCACTATTGGGCCAGATGTTCAGTGCATGTAAATGAGTGTATTTCCATTGACTTCAGTGGAACTAGGCCAGCTTATGCCATCTGAGAATCTGTCCCCTCAACTTTCCTTCTAAACCAGTCGTGATTTTAGATAAGGAGTTGCAGTATTATCTGTCATAGTTCTGGTTTCCAGCAGAGGAGAAGAAAATTAACATTCTTATTTGCTTCATCAGTGTGAGAACAGATTAAACTGTGACAAAGAATCAAAGTAATTCAAATAATCAAATTTAAGAATGTGAAATGTAACAGACTTACTTTGTTTTGCAGTGGGTATTTTGTCCGTCAAAACAAAACTTCATAATTTTCTAGATGGATGTCTAGCTCTACAAGCTTGATGCCACTTGGGCCAGTGGTGTGGAATAAATTGGACACATTAACCTGAAAAAGATCCCAAATTTTTTGTTCTTTGTTGCTGAGGTTACTTTTTATTTATTAATGAATTAAGACAGACTCATGCAGGAGTTCTAAGAAATGGAATGAGCTCTGTGAACTGGGTGCATTCCTCCTGCCTTTCTATTCTATTCCCATTCAGCACTTATAATGGTAATGAAGTCTAATTACAAATGCATGTGACTGCCTGTTGTAATCTGTCAGTGTTTTTCTGAAAAACCTTGTGCCAGTTCAGTATTGGTCATTAGATAATAAGGATTGATAAAACGTAAGGGGCAAAATGTTAAAAATGCTACTATCGATTAGAACGCACCTTAATAATGAAACCATGGGCCTGGGGACGAAAGCCATGGATCATTTTGACAATTCGGCCTCAGATTGTGGATGAGACAGAGTGGGGACAATTAATCCCTCAGAGCCACAAATCACAAATAAAGTAGTTGCAGCTCATTACAACCTGACCTTGCTAAACGGCCTTGAAAACATAAGTGACCTTCTAGTATTTGAAAGGATTACAAAGCTCTATTGAGAAATATATTCTCTTTTTTTATTTATTTATTTTTTTTTAATGCTTGGGAACTACATGGCTTAATTTTAACCGATCTTGATGAAAGAAGCTTTTAACTTCACCATCTTTCAGGAACCAAATTGCTAATGTCAGGTGGAACTGATGGCAGTACTGCAGGGCAGTGTTTGGGAAAGATCTTAAAAGTCAAAAGTCTTGATCTGTGCAATTAATCAGTGGAAGTTTATGCTGCAATAGCTTTGAAGAAACAATAGTTTCAATGAACTGTCTAGTAGTTTTAGTTAGGGCTTTTATAAATATTGTGGCATTATTGAAGCACTGCATAATTGCATGAAAACATCTTTGTGCATTACAGACAAGTCTAACCCCAAAATTTGGAGACATCTTCAGCAAAGTATTTCATGAACTCCCCTCATGTTCCCACCTTAAATGGGAATAAGGCGAGGTCATGTATTTTGCATTTTTGTCCTATGACATGCACTGCAGATGCTCTGGCTAACTGACCTGAGTGCCTTGTCATGGGCTAGTGCAAATGGAAATCTCAGCAGATTCCATTTGAGTTTCTGCTGGAGTAGTCTACCTTAATTTGATCCTTAGTGCTGAGTCAGGCTCATCTTTCTACTGACTGTGGTAGAAGCAGGTATCTTTTCAGCTCATTCCCGAGAAGAGGTAATGACCACCATCCCTGATACTGTCTTTATTGTGCAATGACTTTTGAGTACTTGCTGATTTCATTGTGCTTTGGACTAGGCCCATGCATGACTCTGCTTATTGCTCCTTCCTTTCAGTGAACCTGGATGAGGTGTTTCTAAGTGTCCTCACCATGCATGAATTCCAACCTCACCCCATGTAGCATCCCCTAGATAAATGTGATTCCTTTAAAACCCACTTCTCCGTAAATACTAGAGACTTGTGGCTTTCTGTGAGGTCTTTGCTCCATTCTGTACAAGAGATGGGATCTGCTCTGGTGCTGAGGGCATCACTAAGAATGCTCTACACACAGACCTCGTGATTGTTGTAAGAGGGTGGTGACTTTGATGACATCAGTGATGGCTGTGGGGATGGAGGCAACAGCTCCAAGTTTCCTGGTTCTTTGATGTTCAGACAAAAGCATCAAACATCTTATGGTAGTGGGGAACCACTACAGTAGATCATAGATTACTGAGGCATGTGGAATCTGAGAAATGACACTGGATAGAAAATATTTTCTGCAAAAGTGGAGTTTTCAAGATAGCTCTAAAATGCAACCTTATGTAGAGGACATGGCAAAAAATTCCCTGTTGACTGTATCATGTGCACAGAAATTCCAGTCCTCTGGCTGTGTGGGGAGCAAGGTGAAGGAATCTCCATGCTTCTGCTGGAGAAACTCTGAGAGCCCATTCTCACAGCGTCTGGATTTAGGTTGTTTTACCCTGGCATTCCCAGGACTGAGGTTTAGCTGTGGTAGAGCTCTCTCCTTGACACTGGGCTTGGATGACAGTGCTTTTGGCATTGGGAGTGACAGGGAGAAGTCTGTGTGATATCACTGTATGTAATATATTGATACTGGCTCTCCTTTTATTAGCTTGAAACAAAATGGATTAGATGAACAAAAGGGATTCCTTGGAAGCTTCATTCAATTATTTAACAGTGACAGCCAGGGAAAAACTCAGTCTATCCCCTGCATGTAGCAGTTCCTACTTCTGATCAGAAAACATTGTGACATTTCCAGCACATCATTGGCTAAGCAGTGACTCCACAGTTTGAGTGACTCCACACTTCATCTCCTGACATTTCAGTCAACCGTCCCACTTGCTTTCCAGAGACTTCTCCTCCAGAGGTTCAGCTGTAGTCAAGGTCTTGTGACAGGGATAGTCCTGGCCATGCACTTGTAGGGACATTCTGTGGGGCAAAACACAACTCAATTACTGGACATAATGTTGGGAAACAAGTAGAATAAAATGACTCCTTGTCAGAGAAAAATCATTCAACCATTTATTAAGTAGATCAAGATGCTGAGGGCATTCCAGTATGGAAATGGACAACAAGAGCTATTACTTTGGCACTTCCCATTTTCCTTTTTGAGTCGGAATTTAAACAGCTTTTCTGGCAGCATCAAAGATGCTTTAAGAATCAAACCAAAAGTTTCCTCTACCTTTCTTACTTAGTAGCTCCACTTAGTGGCTACTGGGATAACACAGGGTTTCCCTCAGCACCTGTTACCTGGTGCTCATCCTCCTTCCCTCCGTCCTGCTGAATCCTTCAGGCACACAGATCACTGCGGGGATGTCAGAGACTAACAAGTGCACTAATTGCAGAGTGGGAAAGAACCCCTGTTGATTCTCAGCTGAGTTATCCTCGTAGCAAACCTTATGCCTGAGAATGTTTCTCTATTGAGTTCTTGTGTAGCTGTGATTTCCTTTGGAAATTCATGGTTCATACGGAGCACTGAATCACAGCAGCTCCGCACGCAGCCTTCCACCTTCATGGATGACACTCTTTCTGCTTGGATCCAGTCAGGCCTCCTCTGCAGGCTTTCTGCTGTTTGAATCCTCATTCATTTGATTTCTGGCTTTTGGGAATGAATTAATCTCCCTGTGTACTCTATTTACTAGGGAATAGAGTATACTCCTGATTTTCAGGAGATATTAGGCGTGCTTGAAGAATACTTTGGGGGACAAATTCTTCAGAGGAGCAGAGGAATGTGGCCTCAGGAAGGTGAGATGCCAACTGTCCTTTATACAAAAGCTTGAAGTACTACTCAAAAGCTAAAAGTAAAAATAGCTGAAGCGGGGGAGATATTTTGGTGTGGAAGGAGCAGAGAAGTGATTGCCAGTGCATAGCTGTGAACATAAATAAATACTGGCCTTTCAAGGGTGCAATGTCTGTTTTCTCCGAGCAAGGCAAACTCCTGATAGCTGTCCTTAAAAAGTGGTTATTTTGTAGAATGAGGTAAGTGTTGTAGATGTGCATTTGGCGGTTGTGGGTATACCCTGCCAGTGCTCTAGACATTTCTGCATATGACTTTGTCTAATCCAGGCAGTTTTCAAAATACTTGCTATGTAATATATGGAATATTTGGGCATTATGTCGACTCTGTAAGTTGCTGCAGTGAAAACTAACACTTTCTCCTTTGTAATTAAGCACTTGTCTCTCTTGTGGCCTGCTGAAACAGTGAGGTAAGAAGGAGTAGTAATTCCCAGGTCCAATTGTGTAACCATGGAGCTGCTGTCTGGATCACAGTGTCTCAAAGGAGCAGAGGGCTCACTGGAAGGAGCTTCCCTTGGTAGCTTTGGGACCTTGCTGGGTTGGGGAGAAGCAGGCAGAATTGATACCCTGGGAAAAGGCATATCCTGTTCTTGCAGGTAGACCTTGGGAGCAGAGAGGTGCCTGCTTCTGGGGCATGCATTTGGTATATACAAAATTTCCAGTATTTACCTGCTTGTTTTTTTTCCCCTTCTTTTTTGGTAAAGACCACATTGTATCTAGAGAAGAAACCGTTTTTTTTTTTAGTTCACTTACTACAATTCATTCATATTTATGTCAAGTGTCCACATCCAGTGGCCTTTACTACTTAAAGTCAAATCATGTTTTTCACAATGCAAGGCGGTACTTTGACCAAAGGTGGTACTCCCGCTTCCTTTAAGTTGGTATACTGAGCATTGACCAGCCTATTGGATTCATGTGATGAGCCATATGGATCTCAGACCACGACTAAATCATGTCAAATATAAGTTCTTGCTTGGGTGCTTAATCCTTTTTCTTCTATAAGTCTATAAATGCATGTAAAAGCTCTTCTCTCCCCTTTATATGTACCATAAAAGAAGCTAATAGCATAACAGTTAATGTCACAAGTGACCTATTTTAAAACATTACTTAGAGTTACTTATTTCAGCACTGTCTGTGCTGAAACTTTCTATTTTGGATGCCTGCCTCAGCCCACTTCGGTCTGTTTGAAATGAAAAAATAATCCTATTATTTTCAGAAAAGAAAAGGCAAAGTAAATTTTGTGTGTTTTTGTACATATTTGATCAGCTCCATCACAACTCTTCTTCAACCTCAATCTAAAAGTTTTGTTGGATCATTATCTTTTGCTGTTCCAGTGAAAATCCATTAGGAAAAACACTGAAAAATCTGTTTTTTCACTTGTTCAGTAGAGATTTGGTATCTGAATTCCCTGAAATTACTGTCTGTACAGCACATGCCGAGCATGATATGGCAGGGGTTGAGCAAAATCTTGTCAGGGATCACTTTAGATAAAATTTTAGGCTATTGTGGCATCAAGCACTGGAAGCTCAAGCATATGCTGACCCAGAGCAGTGCAGCCCTTGGTGCTGGGGATGCTGAGGTGGGGAATTCTGCTCCTGGTTCCAAGGACCGTGCAGACCATCAGGGCTGAAAGTGAGGAGATGCTCCGGGGCTTTTGAGGTTCTCTTTTTTAAGCTGCTCAGATTGAGGTGGAGGAAAACCTCCTGAGCTGAGGAGCTGTAAAAGGGCTCAGGATGGGACCTTAAAGGGAGCAAGAAAGACCCTCATGTGGAAGTAGAGATGCTGCCCCTGACATAAGAGATGGCAGAAAAATTGGAGAAGCGTGTATATAGTTTGGGATAGGAGGCAGAAAGAAAAGAGGTAGGATTGGAAACCTGAAGGCAATGCATAGGAGAGAGGCTGGGACTAACAAATAGGCATAAGAAGAGGGATATATACTATAGATACATAGAATACAGCACTAAACAGAAGGCTAGCATGGGAAACTCGGACTGGAGGAATTTGGGAGTTGCATTTGCAAAACTATTGGCGCAAGGCAAGGACTAGGAGTTGGGGGAAGAATATGGGAGAAAAGTATTTGCAGTGGAAAGCAGCAGAAGGCCACCAAAGATAGACCTGAGAGGCAGAGCCAAGGAACATGGTGCCCTGCATTCCTGTGCTGCAGAATTTCCTGCGAAAGCTGCATGCATCCCAGCCCAGCCTCCCTTCAGCCTGCTCCACGTGCAGACTCTACCGTTGCTCCTTCCACTCACGTGGCCAAAGCCTCTGCTGTGGACCATGAAGTGCCAGCCCTGTATTTCAGTATCACTGCCATTCCATACAATAGATTTTTTCAGGCTTTCTTTTTTCTCCCTTTCTGTATTTTTTTTAAGCAACCTATGAAATTATAGATAAAAGGGTACAAAACCATGAATGTTGCAATAAAACCAAGCACTATAAAAAAAACAGAAAAGGAAAAAGAATAATGCTGTCCATGAAGCCTTAATTGGGCCCCCTTGTGTGTATACATTTTGATACTGTCTCTAATTACGTGGTCACACACTGCTTTTCCCATGGACCCCTGCATTGTTCTGTGCACTAAGTAGAAGGTGATTGCTGAATGAGTGCAGCTTTAAGTTGTTTTATTCTCTCTGTTGCACAGGTAGTCCCAGGCCTGCCTTACTGCAGACTGCTCAAGACCAACACAGAATCACTGATTTCCTTGAGGGTTTTTCACTGCTGTCTGTTTTGAAAACAATAATGTTTATTTTTGAAATACGCTCGCTCCAAGATGTGTGGTAAGGCTGTCTGCTACCTTGGGTGCAAAAAAGGGATGTGGGGTGGTTGAGTGTGATGTAGCAGAGGCTGATGTTTTCCTGGCTCTCCATGGTGTAGGTCTTGCCATGTGTCCAAACCAGGCTGCTCCTGACTCCAGAATGCAGATGGGCTCAGAGTCTCCTCTGACATGGACCCCTTTCTCAGGACACACAGAGTGAAGACCCCACAAATAATGAGTGCTATGAGAAGGTGAGCTTGGATTCAGTGTTGGAGTGGTCTCAGCTATAATTTGCTAGGGCAGAACTGCAGAGACTCAACCCTGTGACCATTCGTTACTTTAGCTCCTTGCCTTATTTCTGTCTTTTCTCCTGGTCTCTGACTGAAGATGGGAGATGCAGGGAGTCTTTTACTGATGAGGACAGATTCAGAGTGTGGGTTTGGAATGGATGGTTTGAGATTGTCTGGGGAAGAGCTTTGCGGTCAGACAGTGTCACCATGGACATGTGTAGGGTGGGGGCTGAATTAAGTTAGTGCAGAGGATCTTAATTATGGCACCTGAAACTTCTGACTGCTTTGCTTTGCAACCCTAATGTTCTTATATTTTAATTTGGGTGTACATGTGCTGAACATATATTGCTTCTTCACTTACGAAGAGACATTAACAGGCTGCACTCTTCAAATACTTTCATAAAATTTCTGAATTTAGCTTTCTGAACAGGTTTTTGAAATCAATACAGAGAGAGCTGCTAACAGGAGGTAAACTACAAACCACAAACACTTTCAATAGGATATCTCTTTTTATATAACATTTGATATCATTTTCACAGCATGATCTCTACTTTCATACTGTGATAGCTTTTACCTGGAGTTTAGATGATTCATTTTTGTAGTGGATACTTAACTTTTATATGAGGAAAATGCAAGAGAAGCCAGCACAGCATTAAATGAACTATAGTTGCAGCATTAAATGAACTACAGTACAGTAATAATGTCGAACGCTCAGATCCTTGCCATCGCACAGGATTGGATTCCTGAAGGCTCTATTGATTCATAAGTGAGGAGATATGGAGGCCTGGAATTCTCTCTCAGTTTTTGGCATATCTAGTTCAAATTTTAGGAGTAGGTTGAGCACTCACTGATTGTTTAGCAATTGCTAGAAATCCCTATAGGATTCTTGAAAATTGACTCTGATTTGCTATTGGTGTGGGTCTCAGAGAGCCATGTGGCTGTGTTAGTGGCTTGTCCTCATGTTTTCTCTCCCTGAAACCTTGGTTTTACACTGACTTCTACAGTAACCACCGAGACAAGGATGAACAGTTTTGTTAAATTTTCATGTTTATGATGATTATACTTTCAAAGAGATACAGATTTTTGTGGGATTTATATGGACTGCATGGAACTGAGTCTGTTGTTTCAGCTTTTCTGGTAAATGATCACAGTTGTTGAGGCTTTCTGGGCTACCCTGCCAAGCTTCTGTTTTCACATGCTTGTGACTTCTTATGAAACATTTTAAAATGAAGTTTTCTTTATATACGATTCCCAACTGGTTTTCATGTCTACTTATTTCTGAATAATGCAAAAATGAAAAAGCTAAAAAATACTGGTTTGATACTGTTGAAGAATAATTTAAAGATAAAATCTGGGTATTTGCTTTATGTCCTCTGTTCAGCCTGTCATCAAACTCTACTCTCTTTCTTCAAGTTTCCATCACAGTCTCATTCCTCTTTTCCTGTCCAAGAAACCTGCATTGGAATACAAAAATGTGAAATGGCCTGACAGTCCCATGCTATTGAAAATCTATCAAACTTGAGGTTAGTCATCAGAAATCTTCTCATCAGAGTTTCTGGAGGGAAAGAAGAGATCAATTAATAATATTAGATAAGGTTGAACTGGACTAATTCTTTTAAATTCTATTTAAGATTTTTGTTTGTAATTTAGTTCTTGCTTTAGAAAAAAACAATAAAGCTTTCCTCCTCACTAGAAGCCAGACATCCCTTTCTTATTTCAAAACAAACAAAAAAATCCTGTAGGTCTTCTACTGCTTTTATAAACTGAGGATCAACCTGATTTTATCAAAAAGTATCTTGCAGGACCTGTCTGGCACTTGTAGAAGATGAAGGTATTTGACCCTTTCTACTCTTGTCACATATATTGTAAAGCTATTTTGAAATGAACAAGACAATTGTGTTAGACTGGCAAGCTTTGCCAATAGGTGCTGGAAGTTCTATCCTGGTGTTTCAGGTTTGAAAGGTTTGAAATCACCCTCGGTGATTATCTCCTGTACTTTTCTGTACTGAGCAGCATACTGTGTCTAATCAATATTTCTTCTACTCCCTGAGGTTCTTAATTCACATGCTCAGAAAATTTTGTGTTTTGTATTCCTTGAGGTACACCCTACAAAACCTCAGATACACACAGGAATGCACATTCAAGGCCCCCTGCTTGCACCCCATCTGTCTGAGCTTATCACCGAGAATGACTGAGTGAGGTTTGCTTTACAACTCGAAATTTTGTGTGTAGATACCCTCCTCTCTTTTGATTCTCCTGCTGGAACTCAGGAGACAGGTTTTACCTTCAGCAGGTTTTACAGTGCATACCTGACTCTCATGCCTGGCTTTTCCCTGCTCCTCTGTTCAAGAATTGCATATCTGAACTCATTTCTAGGAGGTTAAATTATGCCTAACCTGAAGCAGAGTTATGTTATTTCCAGCGTCTCCTAAGATAATTTTTATTTCTAATGGGGTAGGGATCCTAGCCAAGGTCACAGCCTGGGCATGCTGGCTGCTGAACAAACATATTATGACAGTCACTCTCCAGAGAAGGAGCTGTAACTCCTGAGATGATGTCTCACTGTGCTTTAGGGTTTCTGTCCCTAAAGTCAAGTTTCAGTGCATTTGTTGAGACTGGTGAAGCAAGGCCATTTTAGACCTGCTGAGAACTCTACTTAAGAACTGTTAAATTTGAGACTGTCAAATTTAGATTCAGTTGTTTAAAAAAATAAAAATTTAAGGATCTTGCAGGTATTTACACTGTAAATTTCTTGAAGTGAAATTGAATCTATTCACTTGAATGTATCTTTTTTTCTGAGCTGTACAAATTAAAAAAGATTCTTCCACATAGCTGAAGCCTGCTATATGTTTAGAACATTGAGGCATCATGGGGTGAGGGCAAACTTACGGGATAAGTAAATACTGGGTTTTCTGACAATCTTTTGGGAAATGGAGCCACGTACATATTCCTGCTTCAAGAAATTACTGTGTGCAGCAGACTTAAGGTTACTGTCATTTACCTTTCCCTTCACAGGATCTCCTTTCCAGTCTTCCTTTCAGTGCCCTACTGTTGCATCCCAAAGTGTATCCAAACTGGGCAGTGCTCAGGACAAGTACCTGGAGATCTCCCTCTGATGTTTTTGCATGAGATAGGGAATCCAGTAAGAATCAGAGGTGGCCAGAGAGGAATCCCAAAGCTTTCTAATCCTGGAATCCCTACAGTGAGATTTCGGTCACCGGTCTTAAATTTGAACAAACAGGTCAAAGACACTCTCTGTGAAAATTTAATTTAATTAGAAGTCCTCATGTGATTAAAACTGTCTTTGATATGGTTTATTAACAGTTTTGATCCCAGATTAACATTTTGCCGCTATAAATTTGGACATTGGTCTCTGACTCCTCCTTTTTTGTTAGGAAAAGGTCTCTCTTGTATTACATGTAAAGATTCAAAATTATGTTATCAATGGAAAAGTTTGCCTTTTTTTTCCTTTTCCCCAGTGTAGACATTGGAATATACAGAGATTATTAACTGAATAAGAACTGTGTCTGTTCCTGTAAGACCCTTGTTATGAGGTGTTTAATTGTTACTAATCTCTTTAAAAAACGAACTAACAAACAAAAAAAGTTGTAGATAACTATCACAACAGGACCACCGATGAAGTTCTTGAAAAGCCAGAGAGTTTAACTCTGAAGATCAATGGTGAGCCCTAGCACAAGACTTATACCCAGTGAGAATCTACATATTCTTGGAGTCCGAGGCATCCTGGTGAGATGCTGTAAAGAGGGCCTGGCACAAAGTCCAAATCAGATTAATTTCCTTTCATCTTCAAAAGTAGCATGATGTCAACTTCACCTTGAGCTAAAATTTGTCCTCTGATCTGATAAAAATCATTATTTGCCAATAAAATATGGGACAATTCTGCTACCAGCTCCCCCACCCCTGCTGTGCACAGAAGCACTCTGTCTTAGCTACGGCTCATGTGGAGCTGTACTTTGGCGTGAGAACAGCTTTGATTGCAAGCAGAAGCTGCTCTGTTACCTGAGATGATACCTCTGATTAACTGGCTCCAGTTGTGGCCACAAAGGGTTTGACATCACAAATTAAGGGCAGTCTTTCACTCTCCATCCTGGATCTGATTGCATCCCAAAATTTAACTGTAGTTTTACTCATAGGAGCTGTCAATGGGAAGAATAATTAGGCTTCTGTCATCAAGCGAAACTTAAAAATGTGCACTGAAGCTAATTTTCAGTCAGAATTAGGGAAATGATTGTTACAGGTGTTCATCTCTCCACTTGCCTCATGTTTTCAAGCGCAGCCCCCCATCTCACCACAAGGAAAACCCTCCCTCAGGCAGAAGAGCTGACAGCAACTCTTTAATCTGCTGATTCTGATCCCAACAGCATTCTGAGTGAAGGGAAAAAAACAAGTGCATTTGACCCTTGACAAACTGAGCTGCAGTATTTACCAGGATTTAGAATTATCATCTTTTGCAGGATTTAACTATGAGCAGGTATTTATGTAAATGATGATTCTTTAATTTGTCTAATAGTGTTGGGTTTTTTCCCTTCCACCTCATTACTCATTTCACTATTTTGCTTGTGACATCTAGTTATGATCTAGGTTTACAACCAGACAATGTTTTTACTAAAATTCAGTACCTTTGTGTCTGATGCAGTCCAATAATGATGTTTGTATTTTTTCTGTATATAAAACCTGCTTGAAATTGGGCTGCATGCACCAGGTGAAATAAGTGACAGAGGCAAGCAATGACAAAAACAACCTGAATATGTTCAGTGAAATAACCAGTAAGACATGTTGGGAAATAAAGAAGATTTTTAACTACAATAAATTACCGCTTAGAGAAAGTGCCTTTCAAAATTACTTTTAATATTTGTAGTAGGCATATATACAAAGATTTTGTGACAAAACACATAAGTATTGTTACACATAGAACTGAATGTGTCCCCATATCCCAACTAATATCAGGCAGTATATCATATAGACAGTGTGTGCCCCAAATACAGTAATAGCTCTGAAACAGCTTATTTGTAACTGGTAGTGTTGTTATAACAGAGGTCGCTGGGCTGTCATTTTGTGTTCTTTTACCTGAATAGCAGGAATTTCTTTGTTTGGCCAAGCCTGCCTTGGAGTCACAGAAACTGCAGCTCAGAAGAATGTCTGGCAAGTATAGCTCCACATCATCTTTTTGTGACCCTGCAGTTGTGAGGCATATCAGGGGCTAGAGCACTGCTGCTCATTTTTGGTGTCCTGAGGTGGCCCCAAGCACTATCTGTTCAGGCAGTGGATGTGTTCTGGATCTCGGGGAAACCTGACCACAGCCTTTGCCTCATTCCTCTCCTTGTTCTGCCCATCAGTGGCACAGAACAAGCTCTGCAGGTCTCCAACATCACAAGACTTTCCAAATAGCGTTACTCCATGCTACTTGTGTAAGTGCAAGTCAGGCACAGCCACGGTGCGTGTTCTGCTGTCTGTTCTAAATCTGATTTGGCTTCCTACACGGCTCAGAGGTGGATGTGGGGTAGCAAGTGAGCAGGCAAGGTGGGGTGGGATCTGTGCTGCTGCTCCAGGAGCCAGTCAGTGGGATAGAGCCATGATATCCCTGGTCTAACAGCTATGCTGAGCTGACCAGCTACTAGTGTCATAATCATGCTCAGTCAACACAGTTAACTTTTTGATGAGGTTTTTATTTTTATATCCAGTTTTGGAAAGTACATGAATATGAATAGCAACTGATCATCATTGTGCTAATGCAGCCAGACCGTTTTTCACTCATTTTTACCAGGAATATTTTCAAACTTTAGTTTTCAGAAAAATTCAAACTGCTGCTGCCCAGAGAGATAGGGAATACAACAGAGGATATGACCTTTCTGAATGTTTTCTTATCAGGCAGCATAAGTACTGTATGTCCCACTAAGCTGCTTCAATAGAACCTTGTCAAGTTATCACATTACCTGACATGTTGCTGATAATGAATACATAAAAGCTTTAGATATTGAGGACTCTGAGGAAATAAATAAGATTTACTGAAAAACTGCTCAAAATATATCCCAGGGCATGTTGTTTTGTTTTTTTTTTTACATGTGGATTGTGTGCCGCCTTTAGTCCCTTAGATAAATGGAATGATGCAAGAGTTTCAGCTTCTTGAAATGTAAAGTGCAGATGTGAGCAGATAAATGAAGAAAGTAAATGGTCATCTATCTCCATTGTGGAGAACTCAATCACATTGTAACCTTATCAGTCTTATTCTCTAAAAGTGCCTGATATTTTACTTTTCTCCTACCACGTGCTCCTCTAGCTTTGGTTGATATCTGCAATATCTTCTCTTGTCCTGTATTCTTACGAGTGTTGAGTGTTGAGGAAGAGTTCATATTCATCTTTGTAATTTTGCCTTAGATCACTTCTGCTGACTTTGAGGAATTAAAGCCACAAACCCAAAAAACCCAAGTGCAGTAGACAGAGCTAGGATCAACAGCACTAACCCCTCATGTCACCGTGGTAGAAAGTGGCCTTCAGACTTAGAAATCAAATAGCACTTGCTGAGAGATTGCCCAGAGTTTCTCATCTGGTCCCCTCCCCAGCAGAAGGGGACTCAGAGGATAGGAAACTCCAGGCGCTGTTCAAGAGGAATAGGGTGACTTAGCCCCTCACTCTATTTCTGAAATGATGCACTTGTGGCTTTGGAATGGTTTTGGTTAATTCATTTCATGTTTTACCTGAGTCTGGGAAGCTGTATGTTTCCCATCTGTTCTGAAGACAGTCTGACACTGCTCGAGATTTCATGTTTGCTTTATTAACTGTCTCCCAGTACAGCTGGGCAATAAGATTTGACAGTGTCAAGATGATTTGTTGTAAATAAGGATCTGAACTTTGGATGCAGTTTTTGATAGCTATCAAGGATTTATTCAACAAGAACTGTTTGTGTGCCTTTGACTGTAGAAGGTAAATTAATACCTTCTGAATCTGATCTCTCCAAATTCTGACTTTTAAGAGCTGTAAAATTCCTGACAGTTATCTTCTTAAGTAAATACATAATCAAGTATTTTTAGTAATCTCTGCTTCAGAAATATGCATTCTGTTGCCTATCTAATTCCTAATTTTTCATGTTTAGATTAAATGGATCAACTCCTATAGGGAAGGTGACTTTGAGATTTACTTCAGGTTTACTCATTTAGTAAACTACTCTATGCTTAAAGCATAAAATAAGAAGCTATTATTTTCCCACTTTAAATTACTCCTTGAACACCTGCAATTTACTAACCTACGAAAAGACACCCGCAGAAGTTGTTCTCTTTTTCCATCCAACACCCTGAGTGCTGTTTTTCTCCAGAAGGCTGTGATTTCATTCTGGGCTCCTGTTGTACATAAAGAAAGCATTCTTACATTTGCTGTCTTGGCTGGTTGAGACTTTTTCTTGTGCTTGAAGTCACCTCTTGTGTTTGAGTGATCCGGAGGAAGTGGGAAGCACTGCTATGGCACAGTGGCTCGCAGTGGCTGTAAGCAATGATATCTAACAATGCCCTGAGGAGCTAGTTAAAAAGTGCCTCTCACACTCGGGAAAGAGCTTTAATGGAGCTGCATTAGAAAGCTGTCAGTTGCTTGTTGGGCAAAACAGACTTTTTTTTTTGCGCTGTAAGGATTATTGGAGCATTTGTTACACAGTAATTTGGAAATCATAATAAAACATTTCTATTTTCACTTCCCCCAGCAAACAGCTAATGGATCTAGTGCACAGGAAGCACAGACAGCATGCTATAGAGCCACGGAATCTTGCTTGTGCTCCTAATTGGGAGGGCAGGGGATAGAGGCTGTAGCTATCTTTTTCTTAGTGTCCTTCCCAGGAACAGAATTTTCAAAGGCAGAGGTAGAGAACAACTTGGTGACTTTTCCACTTGCCTTAAACTCTTGGTATGCTTGTGCAGATACATTTTAGTGTTCTTCAAATGACATGTTAAATGCTGATGAAGCGTCATAACTCTAGCAGGTGACTTAAATGTTGTCAGTGTATAATGTATACAGAAACCTTGGTGAAGTGGTAACAGATGAATAGAGATTAGATTTTACAAATCTAAAGGGTGGCTGGCAAGAAGTGCTTTTTAGAGGACATTGCTCAGCAACTCTCTACAGGCCAATGTTTTGCACAGCCAGAGAGAAATGAGTAATACCTAAAAGTGAAAAGAAAAAAATATTTCTTTTTTCAAACTGGCTCTTTACTCTGGCTAACCTCTCTCTTTCCTACATTATGGTCTCTGTCATGATTTCTCTCTGGAACTGGAGAAGTAGAAATGTGATCCAAAAACTGTGTACAAGCTTTTTGTAGCTATGATGGAGCTGATGTTGGATGCCCTTAGGTCCAGCTACCTTAAGATTCATCTTGATATTCTTCAGTTAAAGTTTAAATGCAGATTTATAATTTAAAAAAACAAACAAACAAACAAAAAACCCCCAAAATCCAAAAACCTAATACAACCACACCATAAATAGCTTCACATCAAAAAATGGAGAAAGTAATGAGGTGTGATGATTTGCTGAATTTCAACCTTAAGTCGTAGTTAAACCTGATCACATATGACTGAAAATGTCAACTGTTATTTTTTGTCTGAATTTTTGTGGAATTGGCATTCCCACTCATCCAAAATGTCACAGGCCTAAGGATATAGTAATGATGAAAGTGCATTAGAGAACTCATAAATCTATGGAATGGATTTGCAGTTGGAAACCTAGAACACTTAGCTGCATCTGAGCAGAAGCTGAAACACCCAAAATTTTCAGTAAAATTCTCCTTTTAAAAATTTCTCCCAATCCCCAAAATAGAAGCACCCTATCTTTGGGAAATCTTTTTAAAAAATAGTGATATACATATATTTTTTTTGCTCAGCTAAGAAAACATTAATTTATTACACCATCTATTCCAAAAAATATTTTCATGCAGACTTGCTTCCTTGAGTTTTGTGACCAAGATGAAAATTATTTTTTGTTTCCATCTATCACAATGACTGGAAAAACCCTTGACTAGCTAGGGCTTATGTTGTGCAAGCCTGGATATTAGGTGAGCTGTAGTAAAGTTTGAGTCATAGATTTGAGCAAGGAAAACTGGACAGCCTGATTTTAGCCAAGGAGAACATTAACCCTTACCTTCAAAGGAAGAAGCATCAATACCTAAGATTAAAACCCTAAAAACAGTCTGTGGCACAGGGTAAAAAATTAAAATCTGAGACTGGGACTGACTTGCAATTTCTGGCTGATACAAAATGGCTCCTGTAGAAGAGCCTTTTTTTATTTTAGATTCAGAGCTTTTTAGCAAATTTTGTCATTCAGATTGCAGTCCATATTTTTCAATATGGAATTCCAAGAAAGTTAGACTTGAAAAACTTGAAATTATTCTCTTTCCCCAATTGCTTATGATTCTATGTCAAACATAGAAATGAAACAGTGTTGGCTGCGTTTATTTGTTCTGGTATTTTCAATATATGCTGTTAAACAGTGGCTGTTAAGCTAACAGTGCAACCTGTGACAGAATCCAGGAAAACGGAGAATGAGAAGGAAGTCTGGACAGAAAAGATCAAATGCCTGATTTTATTTTTTGAATAGCAGCACACATAAGAGATTTCTTTAAGAGACCATTGTGGCAGAGAGGAGGAGGAGAGGAAGATAGAAGGCCCTGGAAGAAAGTGGAATCAAGTTTCTGAAAACTGCCGCCTTTACAAAGAATGTCCTTTAGATACAAATAACATGCAGGTTTATAAAAGAGAGAAGTGGGTTTAGAATTAGGAACTCAGAATACCAGTGAGCGTCCAACAATGAATCTTAGCAAAGAAAAATACCTGTTGCTGTAGGAACTCCAGTTGTGCCTTGAAAGTACAATGGAGAAAGGACAGAAGCAAAAAGACAACTATTCTTCTTTCTATTCAGGAAAGGACTGGCTTTCCCTTCTGACAACTGTCATCTCAGTTTGTGCGGTGTAGCCCTTCATGAGACCTGTAAGGATGCTTGATGGTAAACTGTCTTCAAGAAAGAACAGTTCATTACAAAAAGCTTTAGAATTTGGGCCTCCTTAACAGCCTTTCAGATAAAAGAGACCGACCAGTCTTTCTTACATGATTTAAGTAAGAGTGTGATCACTGAATAGATCTGCAGGATGGCAACAAGGACAGAGATTTATATAAGAGCTTTAAGAACAGAGGTTTATAATTAATTAGTCAGCGGTGAATCGGTGGAGCATAGGGAAGGAGAAGTAAAGGAGAGACCCATAGTGCTGCTTGCAGGTTAGTCTGAAGTGAAAGCTCTTGGGGTGTGGGCCAGACTGACAGAGTTCTGCTAAAAGGAAAGAAAAAGCATTAACCTGTGTTCATGCCTGGATTTAATTCCACAAGACACTGCAGGACCTAAAGCAAACCAGTTGGGACCTAAGGTACATCAAGTAACATTTAACCAGTTGTATGTTCTTTTTATGACTTCTGTTTGTGAGGGAGATAAATGCATGTCTTAGGCAATAAAACATTTCCCCTGATTATAGCAAATGGTGTTTCTTTTCCCTTGTGGGATGTAATAGGAATATCAATGTTTTATATCTCTGATTAAAAAAGCCCAAGTTTGATAAAAAATGGAACACATTTAGTAGAGTTGTTATCTCAGGTAAGGAAAAGTACCATTATACAGTCATAGGCACAGAACTGTGAGTCTGGCAGATTCACTCACTGCAAATCCAACAAACTTCTGCATACTGCACCCAAAACCCAGACAAGCCTGGAAAGAAAGGTGAATGACCAGGCTTTCATACAGACCAATAAATCTCTAAGCAAAGCCAGGTGATACCTTTTATCAAAAGGAAAAGCTGTCTTGATAAATGCAGGAAATGGATTTTTAAATTGGGACACAGCTATATATAAGGGGAGGAGTAGAGAGGAAAGCATCTGAGGCAGTAAGAAAACAGAACTAGCTCAGAAAAATAATCCTGGGAAGTGTGTCCAATTTTTCTTACATTTCTAATCACTAAGTCCTCCACAGTTGTGTGGGTATCCATGAAAGTAGAATTTGTCCCCAATGGAGTTTGAACAGTGTGCTGAGCAGATGTTTTATTTCAGAATTGTAAATATGTAAACTGGTTATGCCAAAATATTTTCTTTGATGTGGGATAATAATATCAAAAGAAAGGGTGAGGCAAGCTTGCCTTTCCCTTCTGTATAGCAAGCTGCAGTTTTTCATTTAGTTGTATGGCTTCTGGGGGAAACCTTTTCCAAGCTTGCAGTTTTCAGGGACTGAGCTCTTTTACCTTTCTGTGTTGTGGCAAAACCAGACTCTCCCAATGTTTGCTTCTTTTCTGGACAGCAAAGGTACCTGTTCTTGTTCAGCAAAAAACCTGCCAGCTGGGGAGTTTACCCCGGAGGAGGAAGCCTCTCCTGTAGGGGAGGTTTCCCAAACCAGTTCCTCTGGGTGGTTTGGAGCAGGGTCCTCACCTCTGGGGTATATGCCTGCAAGTGGAATGCTCTCACCACCAGCCTGCTATGCTGGTGCTTCTGGACATTTCATTTTGGGTTTTAACAAGAAGACATTTTCAGAAAAAGGCAGTGAAAAACTGGCAGTGAGTCTCCATGAAGATGGCTCTCCAAGACCCCAAAAATATTATGTCTCATTGCAGTAAAAAAGAAATTTTTTATGTGCTTCTAGGGGTGCATGTGCTACGTTTGATGAGTTCTGCATATTCCTTAACTTCCCGATTCTGCTAGCAGACTGGCTCCTGCTGCTTCCCAGGTCACTGCTTTCCAAACCCCTGATTGTAATTTACAGCTCTATGCAGAGGTTTTGTGTATAGTGAGGCAGTGTTTTCACGGCTCCCTACTTCTGAATGGAGGGGTTTAATGTGGTTTGAACTGGGATTTCACTACAAAATTATGGCAGAACAGTTTTCACAGTGAATTCTTGTGAAATGAGATGTGTTTGTAGTGGATTTTTTTTTTGTTTATTTGTTTGGGGTTTTTTTTGGTAGAATTTCATTTATAGCAAGCATAAAGGAATTTTTTAAAAACAGCATATTAGTTCAGTATTGAAAGAGAACATGACAGAGTTTGGTTAGGGGCTGTCTGGGATGAAGCACAATCAAAGGGCTGAGAGCTGGGCTGATGGCAGCCAGCTCAGGTTTGCATTTTGTGATGAGGGTGTCCTTCAGACCTGCTTTAGGAGGAGTCCAGCAGGCTGTAGGAGATCTAAGCTTGCCAATGCTTTTTCTGCATTGCTTTTTAAGGTCTAAAGTACAGTACATATTTTTTTTTTTAATTGAATGTAATCTGTATTTTATGGAATATGCATGAAGTTCAAGGAATAGATTACAGGCTTTGTACATTGGCATGATTTATTTTATTTCATGTTTTATGTACACATAGAGTTCGGTGTCTTGTGGTTTTACATGTGTGCAAGTTTACACTAACTATAAATGTGACCTCAGAATGTTTATATGCAATGTACTGAAGCTTCTCAAGTTGACAGTTACCAGGATGTTTCCTGTGCTACACTACAATTGCGAATCACAATTCCTACAAGATAAATTTGTTTCATTTTTGTTTATCTAGATACACAAACCAGCTAGTCTAGCTTATCTCTTGTCATGTTTTCTGCTATGCCAGTTGGAAACTTTTCATTGGCAAAACTTGCGTCTTTTCTAAGAAATCTGTCTTCCATTTTTGTGAAAGTGAATAATTGCTTCCTGAAGATTAATCCCACAAATGCTTATATTCAGTAAAGTAACTTCTGACCTCTAGTTTCATGAGATTGTGTCAGTAAAAAATGGAAAATCTTACAGAACTTGAAAATCTTGCAGAAGAAACCACAAGAATAAATTTTAACAACTAGAGATGACATAGTTATGCAGAAGTATGAAGACTGATTTTTTAAAGTTATATTATTAAACGCTTAAAGTTTTGCTCAGCTTCATCCCTCTTCTCCAAATGCTATAACTGAGCTAAATTAAATGTTACCATATTTTAAAAAATACTGTGTTTCTATATATATAATAATTTTCAGGTGATCTAACCTCCTTTTGAAATACTAGTCCCCTAAACTGTGACTGTGATAACCTGCATTCAAAGAGAACACACCCTAAACTGGAGAACAAATGTATTTTACTATCCACAGTTTGCAGGTTTTTGGGTTTATTTGTATTTTAAAAGATATCCATATTTACTGGCATTTTTGTACATTTAAATACCTGCAAAAATCTGGGTGACAAAATCCAGCCCTTTTAGCCATATTAATTTCCTACAACATCCTTGAAAGTGCATTTACAGGATGAAAGGGGTGTAATAGTTTTACAGGATTACCAAGCTTCTAGAATTCATCAGGACCACTTAAACTCTGGATCTCAGCCGTCACACTGTGCATGTCAAAGCAAGGCAGGAGGCTGTGTGTGGCATCGTGGCAGTGTCACAGCGGTGGCAATAAAGTCACATAAGAGAGGGGAGACTTGCTGGTGCTGCTGCAGCCACGTCAGGGTCACGACAGATAACGTTCCATCTGCAGTCACAGCACACCACACACACTTCACATTCATGGTGGGGTACCCTCACCTGCTCGGATGATCACAGACAAGCCAAAGCATCATTTCTTACCCCCTAGTGAAATTTTAGTTGCATCACGTAGTACTCATGTCATCCTATGGATTAGAAGATTTTACTCTCATTTTTGTTCCTCTGTAAATAGAGTCAAAATGCCAGGTAGGAATATCCTTCTGTATAAATCTGTTGTATTGCATGTCAGTTCTGGTTAGGTTTACAGAAGAGATATTTCTATTTCAAGAAGTTTACAGTATACTATAGTTATTTTTTTTCTGTCTCCATTCAGATTCTTTTTGTTTAAAAGAAAAAAAAAAACCACATTTCACTGCAAAATATGTTATCAGAAATTGCACACATTGTAATCACTGACATTGAAGTCCCGAGGTAAAACATTGTCATTTTGCAATTTTATTCAGAAATTAGAATTAATGGTGTTATATCTAAATATTTTGCATGTTTATTAAAAATTAAAATATGCCATCATTTTTTCCTTAAAGATCTTTTAAAACATTTATCATTAGACAATGCCCACCAGGATGTTTGATGTTTTAATGGCAGTGGAATTTTCACTGGCTCCAAGTTCTTGAATATCAGTATGACTAATATTTGAGCCACACACATTCAGTGTCATTTAGGATTGTATCATCCTTTAAAATTTTTTTTAAATGACTGCAAATATGAAATAGCTCCATACAAGGTGTGCACAATGTACTCTGCCTCACAGCATCCATGTGCTACACGATACATGACTTCTGTGGACCAAGCATTGCTTTTTTCAGTCTGGGGTTTTGTTTTTGCCTTGCAATGGCTTTATATCAATCTGTGGTTGAAATTTCAGGAATTCAGATGTTGCTGAGAAATCAGAATACAACTGGATTTTCCTGTATTTCAATGTAACTGATGCACAGAAAGTTATTCATGGGGAGCAGGATGTGCAGATTCAGAGCTAGAAGTGCATTGAGACCGAGTTGATAAGAAGAGATGGAAAGCAGGTGTTTTCTGGTTTTTAATTCATGTTGAAAATTTGACACTCGTAAGCTGAAGCTGCAAATATAAAATATCAGGTTTGACCTACCAGAGTTCCAGTAGGTAACTCACCAAACTTGTGGACCACCCACTTTCAGGGTCAGCTCTACCTTATCCTTTCTGAGAACAGGCAACACTTGTTTTTCAAAGCATTTTCTCTTTTTTTGTATTGACTGCATAAAATGAAACACAATTTCCCTGGCAAAGTCACCGACAGTTGAGAAAAACAGTGATAGCTTTTGTATAAGGTTTTGAAATCGTCTTAAAAAACATAAACCAGCACTGTAAATTAGAGCTCCACAGGACAGGGTAAAAAATTCCTAGAGAAAGGTCATCCTTCTTTACTAAATTGCACAGGTCTTGGAAGTCATTCTGTGGGAGCCGATTGCATTGTGTGGAACCCAATTTGTGGCATCGCTCTTTCAGTCCTGTAGGATTTTCCACGGAGTGCCTTGTTCAGTGCAAAGAGCCCGGTGGTTGCTGGCCCTGAGCGTGAGGGCTGCTCTCGCCCCACGCTCTGTTTCCCCATTAATGGCTGGGTTTTCACGGCCCTTGCCTCTGTCCCAAGGGAGGAGCTCGTGGGAACCAGGGGGCAGGTCATTCTCAGCGACAGGCTCCTGGCTCGGCATCCCGCTCCTGCCAGAAATCTGTCTGAGCCTGAATCTGGCAAAGTTTAGGAAGCGGCATTAAATGCACCTCTTTGTTCCCGGCTTCCACTAACGGCGGGCAGAGGAATTTCACTTGGCAATCGGTATCCTGGCTACCCTTTTCAGGGTCCTTCTATAGCTGATTCAATAGCTGGGAGGGGAAGGGAGCAGCTTCTGTGGTGATTTCCATCAGAGGTGCACTATGTAAAATGCGCCCAGGTACTGCAATGATTTCCCTTGACAATATAAATCTATGTGTGTGTATATGTATATATAATATTGCTTGACTGGTTTATAATTTAGTTTAAAAATAGAGCATTTAGTTGATATAATTTTAGAAAAGTACAAAGCCTGAAAAATAGGCAGTGGAATAAGATCTGTGTGTAGGAGCAGTTTGCAGACTTTTTATCGTGGTGTGTTTTCCTTTATTACTTTGGATAAGTGCTATAACTCTGAAGTAAGGAGAGAGTAGATATTTTTGAAAACAAAATTTATTGTTTAGCCTTAGGAACAAATGTGAGAATTGGGCATTTCATGTCAATTCCCCTTTATTTCCCTTTACAGAATATCCTTTAGATTTAGATGCTGACTTCTGTAGTCAAAATGTGTTAAAGTTTCTGCACAGGACAGATTTTTCTACGGGTAGAAACACAGTAGCATTTCAATAGTGGACAAAAGCTCTGAGGGTGCCAGCCCTGCCTTGGGCATTAACTAATTCCACTGCCAGGAGGAGTGCTGCTTTAGCCCTTTTCAGCAGGGAGATGATGTCTAGCTCAGCAGGCAAGAGAGCACTGCCTTTAGGAAATTTGCTACAATGAAGAGTATGTTGGGGTCTAGGCATTAAAACAAGACCTCATATAGTAGCACTTCCAAATTCTGAGCAATTTTGTCAATTATATTATAATTTGTTTGTATTTCACAGCTGCTGACTGTTACAGGTGCACTTACACAGTGCTTTCACCTCAAAAGCTGCTGCTGCTGAAGCCAATGCGAGCTCCTTTTGCATATTGTTGGCTGTTGCATATCTGGTTAGATAGGAGCTTTACCATTCCACATTCCCCAGTGTGCCATTCCACATTCCCCAGTGTGTCTATCCAGCAACAACTGGATAGTTCCTTACAGCTCCTGTGGCTGGACAAGGTCCTGAAGAGAGTGCTGAGAAGGAGAGGGAGAAGATGAGACAAATAGAGTGACTTCAATACTGCTAGTGTTGGCAGAGAGAAAATGCCACAGGTAGTGCTGTAAGACAGAGGTCAGACAAACAGGAGAAGTGTTTAAAATTTCCATGGTGCTGAGGAGGAGCTGTTTGAACTTTCTTGTAGGGGTAACGGAAAAGCCAAGTAGGAAGGAATGTGTTCGGGTGTAGCAGGGAGTTGACATGTCTGAAGTGACAAGTGAGCATCTAAGTTAGTGTTTTGATCACTGAAGGTAGATGGAACCAATCGGGTTTTTTATTAAAGTTACAGGGAAATGGTTTGGAAAACAGTGCATCTCCTGCAACTCCTTTTCCAGCTGAAATCATAAAAGAAATCAGAGAACAGGTCCTTGTATTGTACTATTTCCAACATAACTTAAACTGTAGAACATTTATGTATGTGTCAAGTCCTCATGAGGATTGTGGCAAAATTGTTCAGAATAAAGTACCTTTTGATGTCTTTAATCTTGAAACATTCACCTATCAAGACACGACTGCTGAAATCACAGTTTCTCACCATGCTTGCTTCTTTTTTTAAAGAGTGTTTTCTCCCATGTCCTACTGCTTTTTCAACTTTTTTTGGTGAATGTTTCCTTGTCCTTGCCTCACAAGAGAATTGCTTTGCCTGACTCCCCAAAAACATACCTTCTCAAAGCTGATCCCATCCCTGCTGAGTCTGGGCTCTCCAAGGATCGCTGTGTGAGGAAGTACTTCTTTTACTCTGTACTTCTCAAAGATATTGTGCTGAATTAAATTCTTGGTCATATTTGCCCACAGGCTGTGCTATCCTGGATTTTTCTGAGGAAGAAAGCCTCATGTCCAGGATAGGGGATTTATTTAAAGGATCCCAGGTGTTTAGAAACCAGCAGCTGGGACATTTCTTACTGAATTACTCACCATTGACTCACGCCTTGTTAAAGAGAGAATGTGGTTCAAACTCTCTGCCAAGGCTTTTAAACCTTTCCATTGACACATGTTGGCGGCTTTGGGAACGTGTTTTCCTGTGTGAGTGAGGGAGATCTTTCATTCTGCACTCTCACAAGGAGACATGAATCAGATTGGGAGGCAAAAGCTTCAGGGGGGCCTGGTGAGCACCAGAACACTTGGCTGGGCTGGCACTGGCCCCCTCCACAGGATGTCTCAGCAAAGTGCCAATCTGCTCCTTGTTGGAGGAAGGCAGATGGAGAACGACATGGGTGTGTTGTCATTGTGTCTACCTACCTGAGTTAGCAAAATGCGGTGACAGAAACATTCCTAAATGGCAATACCTCTATTTCACTAATTTCAAAGAACTTGGGGGAGTTTCTGCTTTTTAATTCACCAGTACCTGTTTTAGGTTGCTTCTTTTATTAATTCCTTTGCTGGCTAAGAATGGTGACAAAGCTTTTTACATAAAGCAAGCTGTCTTGTAATGTGATTTTTGTTTCTTCTGAGTTATATATTTTAATTCTTAATAAGTATTTTGAATTAAGATACTTGAAACATTTCATCACTACATATCCAATCCTTATATTTGAGATGGACCCTGGGGAAAGAGTTTACATCTAGACCTAATGGCATAAATGCATCCTTGCTTTAATTGTCAGAAAATAGTTTCATAATTTCTGTTTTAGTGAGTCTTCAGTTATATACACATTTAGCAACCTTTTTATTTGATCAAAGTTTGTATGTGTGACAATGCAATTGTCTTGTTCCATGTATTCCCATCCTCTTCAATTTCATATTATTTCTGTAGGATCTCATCTAAAGGATTTCTTTTCTTATCATTCTTTGGGCTTAATTTAGCTGTGGCAAATCAGGCGCTGTGCTCTTTTTGTTTCATACCCTGTCATTTAGAATCAGACAACAATAATTCTGGAATCAGAATGTGCTTTCTGTTATCTGGCTGATTTTGATGGATTGTCATGCGTCGGTTTGACTTTGCAGGGGTTGAATGCAGCATTCAAATGTTTTGAGCAGTTAACTGAACAAACATGGAAGGGAAACTAGAGAGAAAGGTCACTGGCACAGTGCTTGGTGAACAAAGCTTTGCAGGTTTTTTTTGTTGTTTGTGGGTTTGTTGGTTGGGTTTTTTGTTTTTTTTGTTTGTTTTTTTTTTTTAACTTGAGAAAAGCTTTGAAATAGTGTAACACAGTTTGTAACACAGTTTGCAGATCGCTGAATTATGTACTGTACACATGGTTAACGATTTATAGGGCCATGAGTTATTTAATCGGGTAATGCATATGCTTTGTACGACAACTAAGCAGATGAAAACTCTGAATGAAACAAATTGTTCATCCTTTGAATGACACACATTATATGCTGTGTTATTGGAAAATAATATGACTTTTTCCAGCCAAAAGCTGTCATTTCCAGTGGTCATTGTCTCATCTGAAGACATCAATTAAGCATAAAAGTGTAATAAACAGTGACTTTCATTTGGAGTGTGCTAAACATAGGCAAGGCAAAATAGAGAAAGCTCAGGTCTCTGGCATCAGGGTCTTGTGCTGTCACTGCTGTGAATTTTAGTTTTTTTGCAGAAAGGACACAGCCTGTGACAAGGCGCTTGGTTTTAACACCTGCTGAAATGCATTCTTGCTGTAGAGGTTTTAACTCCAGTGATGGGGAAGTGGCAGATAGCTGTAAGATGTGTTGCAGCACAGGATATAAAGGGTAAGGATAACCAAGGAAAAAAGTATAGTACTTTTCACAATAGACAGGGCTTTTTTGCAGTGTTGGCACAGCACTCAGCACACTGGGGCTCCTATTTTGGGTTGGGCTGTGTTGGGTACATGAAAATGAAAGAAACAGAAAAGGAAGAAAGAGTGACAAGCGTGATGAGGTAGGAAAATAAAGGAACCCATTAGAGGGAAACAAAGATAAGGTGCAGACAAGGGAAACAAAGCAAGTCTCAGAAAAGAGATGATGTGAGGATGAATTTTGAACTTGTGCTTGGCAAAAAACTTTATTCTTCAAACTTGTGTGGGACAGAAAGTGAGGAGTGAAAAGTTAAGATCAGCTCTGACTCTGCTAGAGAGAGTTAGTGGAGGGGAGATGTTATTGCAATCTACAACTTCCTTGTGAGGGTAAGCAGAGGGGCAGGCACTGATCTCTTCTCTCTGGTAACCAGAGACAAGACCCAAGGCAATGGCCTGAAGTTGTGTCAGGAGAGGTTTGGGTTGGATATCAGGAAAACGTTCTTCACCCAGAGGGTGACTGGGCACTGGAACCTCTCCCCAGTGCAGTGGTCACAGCACTAGCCTGAGAGAGCTCGAGAGAGTTTGGACAACGCTCTTGGGCACAGGGTGTGACTCCTGGGGTGTCCTGTGCAGGGCCAGGAGCTAGACTTTGACAATCCTTGCGTGGCCCTTCCAACTCAAGATACTCTATGATTCTGCTACAAAAGGCCCTGTGTTTTGATGTGAGAGTGGTGGACATGAAGGAGCAGGGTCTTGTCCCACTTAGTACATCTCAGTGTCCATCCCAGTAACCAGAGCCACAGATCACATCAGACAGGAATGACAAGAAGTCCTTTCAGAGTAAAAGCAGAGGCATTGTGTCACAAAGGCATCTCTCAAGGAAATAAAGCGTGACAGGCCTGAACCTTTCAATGTACTCTAGAAGAGTGCTCCAGGGGACCCTTGAGGGATGATCACACTCAAGAGCCATGGATATAACTAGGCACTCAGCCTTCTACAAGCTGAGACAGTCTGAATGGCATGTTCTAGATGTGACTAATGTAGCCAGAGCACTGCTGAGCACTTGTGCTCCTGTGGAAGGCTGGAAAGCTGCACTGAAGTGACTGGCTGTCACACAGAGCAGGGATGATATGCTGCCTCTTCAGATAAGCATTCTTTCCCCTCTACTCAAAGCCTGAGGACAGTGCAGAGTCTCCTGGAGTTGCTGCTCAGAGAAGCTGAGTGTGCCCTGCTGGGTGAGTGGGAGATTGAGAGGGAGCAGTGCAGACAGGTGCTGGAGCCTTCTCCTGCTGCATTGTCCCCTCCATGCTCAGCCTCCTGGGCTCTGCCATGCTCCCTGCACCTTTCTTTGAGTAGCTCTGGCTCCTGACAGTCCTTTCTGGTGAGACTTTTCTCTGAAAGCTGGAATTCTGTCTGGGAAGAGAGGGAGATGCCCTAGCCTGTCAGAGTAGCTTTACTGCATGTGTATTCCTGGAATGGCTAGGCTCCCTTTATGTTCTTTGTAGACTTGGGCTTTACTTTTTTTTTTTTTTAATTAACTCCTGAGAAAGAATCCAGCTTTGAAATTTTCCCTGATTATGAAGAAGTCCAAGTCTTCCTTCATGTGTCCGGCATCTGACTTCAACAAAGGTTCCCTAAGGTTTTCTAGTTATAAATTGGACTTTTGTGAATAATGGTGACTCAATTATTCCAAAGCAATTTTAATATTCCCTATATCCATCAAAGTACTGCAGCTAGGTCCATGCAACTAGCTTCAGGAAGCCACGTGAAAATGCAAATGTTTGCTTTCTCAACCAGAACTGAAAAATACTAAATATTTCTAAAGGAGAAACAGAACAGTATGTTCTACTTTCCTTATGTATTTTATAAAAAATGCATATATAAAAATGAATATAAATTCTTTTAGGAGAAATTGTTTCATAAAAGAAACATGAGTTTGCTTTGGCAAAGATGCTTATGATTTATGGTTCATTCTGTAAACTTGGCCAAACAATTTCCTTCTCCTTTATGATTGGAGAGCAGAGCTGTCAGGGGCAGGGAGTTACAGGATGGCATCTGTTCTTAGAGGAAGAGAATTATGTTTATTCATGATTAGTTTATGCAGAAAATGCATCAAAGAGTTTATTTGAATTTTTGATAAATTTGCCTTGTAGAAAAGAAATATTTTTCTTAATTGGACCTTATAGGAAAAATCCCAGTAATGGCAAATGCAAATGAGAAATAATCTGAATTTAAAGAGGCTTTTTTTTCAGAACCACTGGTGCTCAAAGTAGGGTGAGGCCACTGTCTTTGCACTTTTTAATAAAATTGTGGCTTTTCTTCTCCCCTTCATTTCCATATGCATATTCCATGGTAGTACAGTAGCAGTTTAACATGTAGCTTCTTATGTATCTTTACTGAAAGCAGGAGATAAGTTTATCACTATCATGCTCAGTAGCCTTCTTTCCCTGCTTGCTTTTTAGTAGTGAATGAGGTTTTATAAAGTGCCACCAACCGTGCCAGTTTTCCATATTTTTCACTCTATGTAAATTTTTTCAGAGAGGTAGGGAGAGCAAGTGAAAGATTGACACTGGTATCTCCTGAAATGTTCCCTGTTTTTTTTAAGCAGCTCAATTTTCCTATAGCATTGCCAAAAACCTAACAGATGATGTTTTCAGGATCAGAGACAGGAGATTGAAATGTTGCTAATGTCTGTAGCACTTAAGTCATAGAATTCTGTAAAGAAATGTGCCATGATTGATCTGATTAATCTTTTAGATGGGTGGCGAGAGAGAAAGAAGCTTCTCCACCATGCGGAATTTTTATATTTATATAACTGCTTTTTAGAGGCTGAGCTTGGGTGTCCTTGTAATATCCTGACACGGGTGACTTGTACTCAGCAATTCCAGCTGAATTGAGTGCTCTGCGTCAGAAAGGGAAAGTTTTCCATCTGGCTGTAATAGAAACATTTTTTACAATTCTCTCCCAGGAGCAAAGTCCTGTGGGATCCTTTGGGGAATGTAAAGCAGCATGGCACACAGGCATGTTGGCACTGTGCAGAACCCGTCCCCCTCGCTGCAAGGGGGTTCCCCACCTCAACCCAAATTGAGGGCTCGTGGCCAAAAAGCTTCAGGTTATATCTCATTATTCTCAAGATTAGCTGGAATTTTGGCTGAACATGGAAGCTGCAGCGGAGCTGGAGAAACTCTCATGCAACTGGCATTTAACCTCACACCCTGATCTGCAGCAGGTTTGTGAGTCAGCCTTCATTCAGTCTAACAAAGCTACAAGACCTGGTGCTTAGGCTGAAGGATTTCAGTCCTTCCCCAGCTTCTCATGGCTGTGCTGATGAGGAGAGCAGGGGCACCCTGTCCTGGTGCCACCAGTCATGATAAAGTTGCTACAGAAATCCTGGATTCTCTTTGAAACTCACATGAGCAATTACCTGCTGTTTATCTCATGCAGAATTGGGTCTTTCCAGCCCTGCCTTTCAGCTTCAAAGCTGCAATACTCGATAAGTGGAGCTAAAGACATTTTCCTTTTCATGTCAATTCTTGTAAGTTCTCAGTCTCTCTGGGCAGAAAGCAGAGGGCAGTATCCTTGTGTCTATGTAGCTACACGCGCACACAATTTACTGTTTTTTTTAGCAAGAGCACAGAGCTTTAGCAAGGACGTAAAAAAGCCAACATCTAATGCACTGGAACCAAGGAGCAGAACTGGTCAGGATTGCAATATAGTTTTGTAATATATTGTAATATATAGTGCATGGTATTACATTATATTAATATGTAATATATTGTAATATAGTTTTATTTTGGGAGCAAACAGACTTGGAAAAAAGGACAATTCTGTTGTTCTCTAAACTAGTCAAAGAGCAGTAAATTATTTTTTTACCAAAATTTAGAAAATTCAAAACATTTCATCAAATCTATTTGGGCTTCTCCCTTCGGGAACCTGCTACGTGAACACCCAGAACAATGTGCATGAGTAATAGGCTTCCATAGGGTTTGTGTTCCAACTGTTATTTGTTCAGTGCCTATAATGCCCCACAGAACTTAAAGAACATTTAATATAACAATTAATTATATCATGTTGGAATAAATAATTTCCTGAACATACACTCTGTCATGGTGACCACTGATAAGGAATTTAATTTGAAACCCAGCTCTTGGCTTCTGAAAATCAGCTTTAACTAAATTGTCGCAGTCATTACACGTTGTAAAGCCTCTATATTTCACACTTCATTTTCTATCCAAATGGATGACAGCTACTTCAAAGGGAAAGAAGTAGACCTGTGGTCAGAGTGTTCACCTGAGCAGCATGCTCTCCCTAGATCCCATGTCTGGCAGTTGCACGCATTTTGAATTCCTGCAGGTTTACAATTTAATTGGTCAAAAATCAAAGGGTGTCCAGTTGAACTTGACCTTATAACAGGGTCAGAGAATGGGGGCAATGTTTGATGCTCCACCTTTCCTGACACTTCGCTGTTGCACAAAAATGGGAAAGATGTTTCAATGAACTTCCCAGGCTGGAAATGTTAACCCCGAATGTTCAGAGCTTGTGAACATGAAGTTTATATGGAAGAGAGACAATTTTACAGTGCTGTTTGTGGGCCTAGTAGATGATCTATTATAAGAAGTGAAAATAATGTACTAATTTGTACCTTTGCACAGTCTGTAACATCGACCCAAGTACTCAGATCCTCATTCAGCCACTGTGAATGGTATCAGTGTGTAAGACTTTGCCATGGTAAACATACAAATATTTCAAACTCCAGTGGCAGAATCTACCTGACTCTCAACATTGTCTTCCTCATGACCAGTCCAGGAGGACTGGTGATGTTCCTTGTTACGCACATATCTGTGGGCAGCAGTCCCTGGGTACTTCCTCTGATTTTTTGTTTATGTGGAGATTATTGAGGGAAATGCTCGGAGACAGAAGCTGGGAAGTGTTTGAAAGAAGAACAAAACCAGAGTTGGTATGAATCTAATGGAGGATTAAGGTTTGTTTGCTACCTCATTGCTTTGGACAGTTTGCTTTAAGTCACATCTTAAAAAAAAAAAAAAAGACATCTTTTGGGTATATCCGCTTTGTGGATCCCTGGGTGAAATGAAGTTGGTGTAACTGAGGACAGGGACTCCAAACTCTTTCCTTTTTGCTCTCCTCTCTTTCCTACTCCCTTGGCCAGTCTGGTCTAAAGTGAGCAGAAGGGAGTCATCAATCCTTGCTGAGGTTTGAAGGAACAGTGAGCTCTACCCCACTGTCCTGCTGCCTTTGCTGGTCCTGTCAGCTGAGAGGGAATGCAGCAGGAATTTTTGCCAGTGGTGGCATCGTAACTGAGGAGGCACTGTGTGATTGCATTGGCCTGTCTTCATTGCACACAGGGTGTGCAGCTCACAGAAAGGGAGATGCCCTGCTGCTGTTGGAGATGTGTATAATGGCCATACAGATTGAATTTGTATGGAGGCCAAAAAACTCTATTAATTTTACTTTTTTCTTTCCTTGAGCCAAACTCAATATCTGGGGCTGTGTCACAACAGACAGCAGTGTTTGGAGACCTCAGTGTCATGTGCAAGTAATAAGAACATTGTCACTGTTCATCTGATCAGAGATTGATAGTTCAATACCTTTCAACTTGACTGGGAAGGTAAGGTGCAAGGACTTTTAAACACTCTGTTTTCATCAGGGAACTGATCTGGGTTGGTATTTGTGACACTGTTCACGTGTAAAGGCCTGCTTTTAGAAGGCCTTTGTGTTTAGATAGGACCTCTTTGCTTTCCTTTTGGAAAAAAACTAAAGGAGATATAGTTAGATAATGAGAAAAATAGAATGGTATGGTAGAATATAGAATACTTAATAGTGTTAGTCAGAATTCATGCTAAAAGCAGTAATGTACACTTTTTTGAGTATGTGCCACAACAATAAATTTTATATATCACTCATTTACAGGAAAAAACACGTTACTTTAAAAAATTCTAATTTTCTGCTCAGATCTATAGTCTTTTCTCCTTTACTCCTCATTCAGATTATTCAGGCAAAACCTGAGGTGTTACACAATAACTGATGCTGGATATTCCTTTACTTATTCCTTGTTCATGTTTGTACCCAATACATTTGATCATTTTCAAGCTGTAACTGTGTTATTTGGCATAGCTTTCAAAAATCTAACCAACTATAGGATGGAAATTGCATTGTACAAAGTTGTCCTCTCATGTAAGCCCCCACTTCCCACTAGCTGACCATTTCACAAACAGGTTTATAAACCTGGCATGGCCCAATATCATTATTCTGTAGCAAGAGTCAGTTGGGAGTTTTTTATATTTCAGGATCCCTTGACCTTTCTTTTGGGCACACGTACAGTGTGTTAATGATGAGCGATGTCCACACATCAGCACTAATTCAAACTTGAGCTCTTCCAGAGTTTGAAATATGCATGGATAAAGTCTGTGCAGATGGTCCTGAATTTTAATATATAAAAGTCACACTAAAACAAAGTTAACTTTTAAAATTCTGCAATAAATCACAAAAAGCTGAATATGATCCTCTGGATGTCTTAATTAGATGAATTTCTTTCACTTAATCAGACATTCAAAGTCAAAGGGACAAAAGACACAGCCTTTTTTAGTCACTAAATCCTGAGTAATGGCTTAGTGGTCAGAAGAGTTGATCAAATTACTTGCTGCCATTCATGCTTATATTTGGTTGTATTCTTTTTTTATTAAGTTGGAAATCACTGTTTCAATTTTTCTATAAGACGGAATCAAGAATATCCTTCATCACAAATTGTAGTGATAGGACAAGGAATAATGGATTCACAGTGAAAGAAGGGAAATTTAGGTTAGATCTCTGGAAGAATTCTTTGCTGTGAGGGTGGTGAGGCACTGGGAGAGGTTGCGCAGAGAAACTGTGGATGCCCCATCCCTGTTCAAGGCCAGGCTGGACAGGGCTTTGAGCAACCTGGTTTAATAGGAGGTGTCCCTTTCCAGGACAAGGGAGCTGGAATTGGATGATCTTTAAGGTCCCTTCCAATGCATACCTTTCTATGATTCTATAATTCCTAACAGCTGTATTTCCAGGCTTGCTGCCATCCAAGAACTTGGCCTCTTGGCCATCTGCACACAAATGCACTTTAAGGAGTGGTTACTCTGCAACCTGACCTTCAAAGACGGGTAAATAGCAAGAACCAAGGTGACCCCTACAACCAAATTTTTAGGTATCTTAGATAGCAACCAGCAGTAAGAAGGGCAGGGGTTGAGGACCCTGAGTATCCTCTAGGCTCAGAGAGGGCCACTGCATCCTTTATGTGTTGTTCAGAGCTCAGCCCCGTGGGTGTCCCAGCTCACACAGAGCACATGGAGGCTGTCAGGCTGGAGAAACCCAACTCTCAGGGCCTCTTATTTACCACAGGCACACGGCACTTTTAAAAAACTTCACATATGGCTAAATTAACAAGATTTTCTAATGAGGAAATTAGCAAATGTCCAACTGCTTCACGGTCATCTCTATGCTGAGTTCCCATGTTTTTTCTCCAAATCTTAAAAATATTCCTTTTTGTTTTAAAAAAGTGATTTGTGCCAGCAACCTCTCCAGATTTTTCTAGCTTTATTGAAAACAGCTGCGACATTTTTGCTGAAGTGGGATGTCTGGTTCTGTGTGTTTGGTTTTTTGTTTTTTAATTAAGCCAGAGGTAGAGTTGGAGCACAGAAACATCAGTTGCAACTTTTTAGAGAATTGGGAGGAAGAGAGAGCCTGAGAGTGAGGATTTACAATGGGGAAGTATTAGGATTGACTCTAGGTGTCACTGTGAGCTATGCCTGTAATTCTGCAGCTCCATTTCCACTTTTATTCAGTGACCCCCACTTTCCAGCCTTCTTCCTCCTCTCTGTTTCTCCCATGACTCTCTCTCTCACTCTGTAGCACGCACACACGCACATGCAGAGAAATCTCTGACAAATAATAGCTGGAAGCAAGGAAATTACTGTGATCATTAGAGAACATGGCATTGATACAAATGAATACATATTTAATAATAATGCTGGTTAACCAAATAGTTATGATGCATGACATCTCATTTATAAGAAGTCCTGGAAAGAAAATGAGTCAAAAAAGAAAACCTAGCTGAGCTTTCTTTTGCCCATTTCAATACTTCTACAGGTAAAAGCAGAAGGCAAACACCAGCAAACAAAATACTCTCTCAGTTTTGTTGATTCGTATTGGGCAGGGCTGGATCATTTTAGGCTTGTTTGCTGGCACGAGGGGTTCTGGCAGGTTTTGAAACTGTACCCACCCACAAATGCAACCTCTATCTCCTAATGTTTTCTGGTCACTAATATTAAGTTAACTTCCCAATTTATAATTTAGAATGCTTTCCTATAAGATCCACTTAGAGAATGCTAACTAATGACACACATCAACATCATTAAACACTTTAGTGCCTCGGGGTAACAGACTACAATGCATCCTGCAAAGTAGCACTTAGAGGCTGTATGAACATATTCTGTCACCTTGCAATCTCTTATAGCATAGCCCTGGGAATGTGCAGGGAGATAACACACAGCGGAATAGAACAAAGTCTGCTGGAGTCACACTCTCCTTAACGTGAGGAATTATCAAGATGCCGTGCGCTTCCTGGTTAGGTCCCAAACAGATGAACTCTTGTAAATGAGCAAATTTAAATGCCTTCTTATCACACATAGGCAGAACGCTGTTTTCATGGTGCTACTGAGAGTCTGATGTTACTTTTAAGTGATTTTGTGCAGTGATCAGTACTTTGGTCCTAATTAATAAAAGTAGTTACTGCCTTAGATTTAAAGCATAAACAGAAAAATAGGTCATCTAATGTTTTAATTCACCCCTCTGCCAACCTGAAATTATTCCTTGCTGTATATATTCTAACTTTTTTCCTGCATCACTCTAAATTTCCAAAGCAACAGTTTGCATGACTTCATGTTTTTTTCTGTGGAGTTTGCTTTTATTTTACTGGAATTTAGTGGGGTTCTTCTCAAGATTCTAAAAGCCGCTTGGTAGAACTCCATCTCCTCTTTGATTTGGGTTCCTCTGACAGTGGTGGATCTTGAATTTTGTAGCATCCCATGGGAAAGGGAAGGCAATCTGCAAGGTGCAAATTTTCCCTATGAATGCTGCTAGATGGAACTTCTGAACCATCTCTCCTCGGTTTTCATCCTCACCTTGTACTGCACCGCACACTGAACGTTCAATATGGTGGTGAGTCCAAGGTGCACCCTGTCACTAATCTAGTCACTTGTGGCTGCTGTGATTATCCACTCCCTAGAAAATTACTCCTGGACAATGTCATCAGTGTAGTCTCCCCTCTGAATGGAGCAGCCCTTTTTTCTTTCTGTTTTGGTTTTTTTTTTCTTTCTTAATCGGGATTAAGCAGTCAGATCTGATGACACTTCACACAAGTGCAGTTGTTTGAAAATATACTATCCTTTCAATCACAGTAAGTGACAGTGTGCACAGTGTGCACTCTGCCGATGCCACAGCTGCCTTTGATGCTTGCTCTTACTTGCTTTTAGATAAATAGTTCAGAGGAAAATTCTTTACAGTAGCAAACTACTTTTGCCAAATGTTTAGCTCTATATCGTTCTTTTTTTCCTCTTACTTTTTTCTTTTAAAAGGAAAATATAACTGGGATTAAGCTGGGGGAGCGTTGAGGAGCCATTTCCTAGAAAGAATATTTTTTTACTGGGGATTGGTTTAAATTCCTGTATATTTAGAGCAAGGGAGTGGGTGTGAGGAAATATGTCTAAGCTCCTTGCTCCCATCTCCATGCCCAGTTTCTCTCTCATGGATATTATAGAGGCTTGAGTGGGAGTTTGGGATTTTTCAGTATGTGGGAGACAGCTAGTAGCAAAACCTGCAGAGATGAGTAAACCCTACACAATTGCATCTCTAATTTCTTCCCTCATGCTGCCCTTTGGGTGATGGGATGGTGGAGATGAGCCTTACAGAGTGTATGACTGGGAAGGGACAGCAGCACTCAGCTGTGGTGGGGCCTTGGAGAGGCTTCCATTGACCACAGAGCTCCCCAAGGGCTGAGGCACCCCAAGGGCTGGGCTCTGTGAGCTGCAGCTGGCAGGAGACAGGCAGGGAGCAGGGACAGAGCACCTCAGAAACGTCCTTCCTGCTCCACCACTACTCTGGGCTGCCACTGCTCTGTGCAGTTACTGTCCCCAGAATCAGGGGACACCACAGAGCTGTCCCGGGGCAGATGCCAAAGGCTGGGGCAGTGTTTGCTGTGCCCACACTGAACACTCACTGCCAGCCTGGGGCAGGAGGAAAGATCCCCTTCAATAGCTGCAAGTCCTAAAGTGTCAGGAAAGAGCTGACACACATTGCAGGAGGGATGTAAAGGTGGAGAACATCTCTGCAGGTCTGGTGGAATCTTGTGTGGCTTTTGTTTGCTGTCTTTGGAGAGTTTAGGGATGAGGAGTGTTTCCAGCAGTGAAAAAGGAAAGAAGAGTCTTAATGGAAAATGTTCTTAGTCATAGTAGAAATTTTCACTGTGGTTTTTTTTCATTTTTTTCTGTAACGTTATCTGGTGCTGACTGCAAGTCATGCAGTATTTAAATTCTCTTCATCTCGCATGATTCACTGAAGGTCAGGTCTCTTGAAGTAATATTTTCTTTCTTATCTTCACCTAATCAATCATGTCATATATAAAAAGTCCAAAGAGTTGTATCAGTGCTTTAGGACAATGTAACAATATTAGACCAATCAAAATAAACCAATCGCATATTAGAAATTATTTTAAAGTGATATGGCAAAAAAAAAATACACACAAGATGCCAAATAAAGCTGATAAAATAACACTCATTGGTCATTATAATGTGGAGGAAGTTGCAGGGTTTTTTTTTTCTTTCTTCTCGGATATTTAACTGCTTGGCTTCTAATATTTCTTTTAATGTTTGCTTTTGCCTGGCAGGAATGTGATAAAATTATGCAAAGCTATGATTCACATAGAACAAATACAGATTGCAAACTATATAATGTTATCCTGGCCTCCTGTTTATAAAGCAATGAATATGCCTGCTAACTCTGTATGCTGATGATTTTTTGCAGCCAGGTTTATAGCTGGATGAATGACCTTTACTTTTTCTAATTATTATTTTAAACAAGCAAATAATTTACCTTTATAATCATAAGCAATCATTGAGAGAGACCCTTGGCAGGTGCAGGCATATTGTACTTTTCATATCGTTCAGTAAATAGCCTTTTTCTGGTTCTGATGTGGCCTTGTGTGTTGCTCTACACAGAAATAGTGTGAATTTAAACTTAAGGTAAATTATCTCAATTGTATATAGATGAATTTGAATAAAACCACAGGCTTTCCTCATTGTTCAGTCAGGACTGTTGGGAAAATGGCCTGATGGGTCTGGTGCAGTCTCTGCTCAAGAGTGGCTGAAGAAATCAGACTTTTCCCAGCAAAGCAGACAGTGGTGTCAGCCTCAAACAGGACTCGGAGAAAATCTTATTGTCTCGTGGTCAGTGTGCCCAGAAGGGCACTGTCACCACTGGCCAGTTGCTCAGCCAAAGCCAGTTAAGCAGAGGCATATGAAAAGGCTGGCTCAGTTTCCTCACCATTTGAGTCTCTCTAAGCATCTCAAGGGTCAGACACTGTTTTAAAGCACTTACAACAGAATGGCAGTGACTGAATTGCTGACAGCATAGCATGCAATCTTGCTCAAGAAGTGTAGCGTTAGTCTAGAGACAACATGGGGTAGTTCAGAGACACCTGAGCTGTTTCAGCAATGACACTGAACTTTCATGCTTCAGCTCTTTCTGATACAGCTGCTTGTTTCACAAACAGGTGTCTACAACTGCTGTGAAAGTCACTTCACCTGCAGACTGAGCAAAAGTCTACTGACTTTTCATATAATGGTGTAGTGTCAAGTAATAATGTGCACATTTTTTCTCTTGGGAATTGCAACTTGGGAGCCTGTTGTCTGTGAAAATGAGAAGAGACCCATGCTTTGAGGGAGCTGGCAAAGAAACCTGCTGGAGGCTGCCCTTCGTTTCTCTGTGTTTTCCCTCTATCACCAGTTGTGCAGCAGAGGGACTAATTCAGCTGTGTATGTTACAGGATTTTTCCCATTTCTTTTCCATCTCAGGAACCAATTAATTGGGGGTTTTTTTGTTGTTGTTGTTTGTTGGTTTGGTTTGTTTCTTTTTTTTTCCTGGTGAATTCATAGAAATGCCACAAACCCCATTCTTCCTGCAGAATCTGCATTGCTGCAGAAGAGTGACTATAATAGCCATGTGACACGTTGACAAGAGTAATTATACCCAGAGGAGTTGGTAATTTATGTTGGGTAGCAGGTGGTATCATTTCCTGGTTAGTCTGTACCCTAACTTGTTATTATCTATGGCCATCAGCGGCTGGAGTGGCACCTATAGAGGAGCCCTCGGAGCTCACAGCAGGAGACAGAGCTGCTCCATTTGGCTCTGGATCGAAGGATTCCCTCCATCCCTCACACCGAGTGCAACACAACCTTTGATAACGTGGTGGGCAAGGCCAGGCATGACTCATCTCATTGACTCTCCCCTCTTGTGCATGACTTTTTAACAGGTTATGCTTGACAGAGAATGTGTTGCTGCTTTCTTTTGGCCACCATCATTATGCCCCTGACTCACTCATAAATAACAGGCCATCTAAATAGCTGCTGTCCCTAAGGGAAGATTTTTTACCACAATATTTCTTTGGTTTGGCAAGTGACTTCATTCCTAGTTTCTGAGATGAGCACCCCATTGTTTTGGGAGTTGTACACACACATAATTGGGGACAGAGTCTTCCTCTGACAAGCTTTTACCCTTAAAAGAAGAGGGGCAGATGGAAAATGGATGTGATGCAGAGGTAAGAATAAGTAAATTACTAAAGATCAGGCCAAGGACCTGTGCCAGAGCAAGGAGCTGATCAGGTTCTTGGAAAGTCTAATGGCCTAATGACACACTTATCCGTACTTTCCTTCCCCTTTTGGATCCCCAGGCCTGTTGTGTTGCTTTATTTTCCGTAAAACTCTCATCAGCTGTTATATTCCAGCTTAAGCAATTCATCTCTGTTCTAAAACTGTAGTACAATCTCCTCAGTCTTGTGAAACTCTCTGGACACCTGAGAACATGTTGAAAATCTAGGTCTTATAGTCTTTGAACTTTGAGGGTTTTTTCGACTCCTTCCATTTCCAGTTTTTAGCTTTCTTACCTCATTTCTTCCACTTCTTCAATCCCTAATCCTCGAGATTCTCACTTTTTCCTTCTTCCTTCCCTTACCAGCTTGGGTAATAGTGACTTTTTATCTCGTAACTGGTGTCATGAACTTGTTTTATCTCCTCTCAGATCCCTTTCCCCTGTGTCCTTCTGTTCATTTTTTAAACATCATCTTCTCAACTGCCTCTAAATGTATATATCACTCTCTTATTTTACCAAGTGAGCTCAACTGAGGTCCTGCAGGTTTTTTCTTGACCTGTTTACTCATCTGGAATCAACTAGCAGAGTTTCCTTGGTCACAGGTCCAGGTCCACATGTGTGATCCTGACTAGAAGGCATTTACAGGAGCTGTCCTCCTGTGTGATTTCTGTACTGGGAACATCTCCTGTGTAGGGATATCCGGGGTGGCTCCAAACAAGCGCACTCTCTTGGTGCTGCAGCTCTGCCAGGCACCACCTATACATGGCTAGAGTGCTTAAATTACCCTTTAGGTGAGACTGCAGATGCCTTAGGTAGCTGCAAAAGCTTTACCCTACACTTGGATTCTTGACATTTACTTTTTATAGCTGTCATGATCCTTGAGGTGATCCTTCTTTTAATCCATGGGCTAGAAATATTGCTGAATGTGTTATATATTTCATAGGGGTTTTTGAAGATTTTTTTTTAGCAGAAGTGGGGTTTTGTAGATTTTTTTTTTCCTTAGAGAAATGATACTGTGTTCAAAGATAATGGCAAAGAGCTCACAGTGCTTGTCATGGATACCTTTCCTTTGTTCCTTTGCAGTGAGAAGGTAACATCACCAGAGCATTCACAGTATTCCTCTGGCTAGGACACAGAATGCTTAGTTTAGCATCATCTTTTCTCCTGACGTTAATTAATTGCCAGTAAATCAGTGACTGGTATATACTTACCTAGGGCCTGAAATGAAAGCATTTTACAAAGAGTGCTCTAGGACGAGAATATGGGCCACCAATAACTCACTAGAAGCACAAGAAAAATACTGGCCACTGGGAATTATGCTTCCCCCTGTAGGAAGACAGTGAGGATGGTGGGGTTCATGTTCTGCTCTTAAAAATAGTGCCTTAATCTTTGTAATTTCCATCTGTGCTCGTGGGATTTTGGTGTTGTGTGTCACTGAATAGAGCCAAGAGAACAATTCATGGCTGGTCATTGCCAGGTTTGCCGTGAAGGTGAGGTGCATCCTGTGGATGTTCCTATGCATCTTCTTCAGTTGTGCTGCAGGAAATGGATCTCATGAAGAAATATCATGCAGAAGGGGCTGGACCATCTTTAGGGCTGGAAAACTGGAAATAGGTGTTAATTTTTATGAAGTACACAAGGACAAATATAATTTTTTTTTCCTGCTAGGATCATTAAGTGTCACTGCCAAAGAAAAAAAGAAACATAGAGATTTCACAGGACACACCCTGGTGAAATTGTCATGTAAAAATCAAATTGATCTACTGATAATAAGAAAGTGTAAGGGCAATTTTAGGAGTCTTAAGTATAATTCTGGGCATTTGTGCTAAAAACAAACTGTAAAGATGCAATGAGGAACCTGATTTTTTTCTCAGGAGAATAGAAAAGCTTTCTTGGAGGAAAAAACAGGATCTGATTTACTTAGCTTAGCAAAACAAAACCCATACAGATTTTAGTGATTAAAATAAAGGAGGCACAAAAATAATTAGTAATAGAAGTAGGTGGCTGTAAGTAAATGTGGACTCAAATGATAAAAAGCCATTAGATGAGCATGTTTCTTGAATATCTTGCCCAAAGATTTTCCCTGGTAAGACGGTAGTGGCAAACAATGAGCCAATTTTGAAAGCTGCAAAGTAGTTATATGAGTTTGCTGCTGCTACTGGAACCTCAACTCAACATCCCAAGTGAAGCCATTCATTTCTGCATTCTAATGCCATAAACAATTTTACCTTAATTTAAGGAATTCATATTTCAGCACTTTTTATTTTCTGGTGTCTTTTTTTTTAGTGTATTGAATAACTATCTTGAATTCTAACACTGCTTTAAGAATTTTCAAGATTTTGCCTCTCTTCCAAGGTTCCCCAATTGACTAGCAGTAGCTGAATGAGCCATTTGGTTTTGTCTCATATTCTGCTCTACTTTTTACATCAGGAGTACTAATTTGTGTCCTGGAGTCAGTGAAGGCAGCCTGAGTACTTACTGATAGTAAAGCTCCCCACAGGGACCTCTTGTACTCCATCTAGCTGAATTCAGCTGCTATTTGTTTTTCAGCTTACATTTTTCAAAATTTGATAAAACCTGAGGGAATTAGCTGCCTAATTCTTGCAGCATTACAATGTGAGTTGGATGAATAATTTCCTCAGACATGTTTGAAAATCTCAGATTGTTATTCTAATATTATTCGTACTACTGCATGGGTTTCCAGAGCTAAAAATCTGCAATAAATAAGCTCCTGGAATCACATTAATTACAAGAATATTCACTTACAGAGTCATTTGTAAACACAACTCATACCTGGATTAGGTTGTATAATTTTTTTAAAAAAGTAAGACTGAATATTAAGAAGCTGAATACACTGGCTTACATAACAGCTACACATCCTACAGCAGCTGTAATTTCCATAGCACTGAACTTTAAATGAGAGAAGCCAAGAACTGAGACAAAGGACATATTTTGAAGTTTCGGAGCCTGATTCTGTAAATTGGTCAAATAAAGGTGAATGCTATTTATCATAAAGCAGACTAAATTTCTGTCAGGTTTTTCCCCAATTAATGGTTCTTCAACTCTACAAATGGGAATAAGAAGTGTGTATGTCAAGGGAATCTTATTCCCTTAACAGAAAGGGAACAGATGCCTAACCTGTAAGTTTGCATATCTCTCTTTTATTGCTGTGGGACTTGCCAGTTCTGGGGTCAAAGCAGAGTTCTAACTAGTGGGAATGGAATGGAAAAGAAAGGCAAAAAGGTAAAAGAAAGAGATGAAATCAATAAGAAAAGGTTCAAAACATATGTCTGATGAGTTCTTTCTCGCAGATAACATTGTCAAAGAATAAAACTGAGCTGGAGGGTAACACGTTACCTTTCTGTCCAGTCAGTTCACTAGAAAAGACTATATTTGATTCAAAGCTTTGTGGAGACATCTGTGAGATGCTGTTTTTCATGATGTGCAAGAAATTCTGAAGGAATTAAAATACTTTCAGTTAGCTAGATTAGACTACATTCTTCACATTAGCAAGGGACATTTGGCAGAACTTGATAGCCTGTGTTTGACTTTTCTGAAGATTCCATATCATTTGGTGTGAAAATAGTCCTGGTCTCTTTAAGCGAGAATAAGACAGTGGATAAATTGCCACCATACGCTAAGAAGCTTTGGGATAAAGCCTTATTCCCCAAATGAGAATTGCTAACAGGAATTCCAAAAGGATTATTACAGCCCTTTGCTTCCAACATTTTTTTGGGTGATCAAGTCTTTGCTAGTTCATGTAGCTTATGAGCATTCAAAAAGACCTGTTGTAAAATGTTCATCACTTAAGTCACATTTTTGGTATCACCTGATAGTGTTTTCAGATCTGAAGAGGATAACAACTTTGTTCTTGATTAGGTGAGAGAGTGATTAGTTTTACAACAGGAATTGCCACTGGAATTCTTCCCATCGAATTCAGGGTGTTTGTGGAAGCAACCTACTTGAGTTCTCCTCATGTCACTGCAGAGCACAAGGCACTTGGAAAGCAGCATTCATATTGCCTGTAGAAGTACTGCTTTTAAGAATTACTTTTGGTGCTCTTCAGAAAATTAGGTTAAATTAGACACCCAACTTTCAGAGGGCTGGAGTCAGGCAAGAAGAGTCTGTCACTTTCAGACAATTCCTTGGAGACCCAGAGTATGAGGGCCAGGGAGTATCCACCACACAGATCTACTTGCTTGGATACAACCTTGATACATCTCTCCATTATTGAAGAAAATTCACTATCCAGACTCTACTTGGCTTATGAATAAATCCAAGACTTTTATCTCTTTGGATTTTCTTTTTTTTAATTTTTTTTTTTTTTTGGTCTCAGTCCTTTATTCTGCACAGAACTCTGCTTCTCAGAGTAAAAGGTTAATGATCTTTTGGGTCCTGACTGACCCAGGATCAGAGCAGCAGTTTTTTTTCTCAGCTGCAGCAGGTGAATTCAGGGCCTGTTTGAAAACCCGGCTTTACATGCAGCTCAGGTTTAGACAGGGAAACCTTGTGTAGTGCAAGTCCTCTGTGAAATTAGGTGACTCTATGTTGCAAGAGGCAATTTTTTGATTAAAAGAAAAAAATCTGATAAAAGCATGTGTTTGTTTTTGGAGAACAGCACGACAACGTGTATCGTTTTTATCTGTCAACAGCCATCACCTTGTCAGAGTTTGGCTGCTGTTGATTTATTACAACCTATGCGAATGTATAATTGGTAGGCTGGTCCTCAGATCTAGGAAGGAGAGGTACAAATTTGGAAGCCAGATGTCCCATGGTAATGCGCTAAAAGAGAGAGATAATCACCAAAGAGCTGAGGAGCCCTTCAACTCATTACTCTTACATACTCTCTTAGCCTTAAGATGTATCAGTGTTTGTAATGAAAGCATCTAAAATGAAAACAACTTCTCTATTAACTTCTCTAAAGGCACCCTCTTCTACTCCCCACAAATAAATCTTTTATCGGGATCTGCACTGCAGGAGTCCCAGCCTTTTAGTCAGAAATCAGGGGGAATTCACTGAGGCACACTATTTAGTAATGCTGTCCCAATGCCCAGAATGACCTTGACAAAGAGAAAAGACTTTGAAGGTGGAAATTTCCTGGCAAAATAATGCATGCAATGAAGTATAACTCTTATGAGGAGTCTCAGGGATGATTCTTGGAGCTGTTTCATCAGGACTATATCTCTGGCAGCACTGAAGGTGTGCCAGCTGTGCCTGCAGAGGTGTGGTCTGCCCTTGACCTGTGTATGGCTCAGCCTTCAAGTCTGGGCATCAAAGACCAATTGATCTGAGAAGTGTATCCTGCCAGAGGGAGGACAGGGTTGTAGTTCGAGCAGAGCTATTCTCCAGCTGAGCTGAGGGAACATTACGTTTCAAATATTGATTTGTGCTTTTAATTTGCTATTAATCACAGTGGGTTTCAGAGCATTTGGGTTTCATGTGGAGGCCGTGGCTCTTCAAAGGTGGTGCCATTACCTCATTCCTGGTGTTGGAATACTGGTTGGCAGAAGGCAGGTTATTGAAAACTTTCTGGGGATTGCAGAGGACTTCTGTAGGGGAACACTTCTGTTGGACAGGAGCGTAGGGACAGAAAGGCAGAGCTGTATAAAGCCCCTGTGTAAATTATCATTTGTCTTTTCCTTCTAATTCAGTTCTGATCTGGAGAGAGGGAAAGCGATATGTCATTAGAGGAGTCTTAGTGGGTTCACAGACCAGGTGATGTACATCCTCTATTTGCCTCAGACAACCACATGTACATCTTTCTAATGTGATTAGGCCGTCATACAGGGCACAGGTCAATTTATTATTCTGCCTGAGAGCACCATGTTCCTCTTTAAAAAATTGTTACTACTGAAGTTCGCAATTACTTTAAAATAAATTTACCAAAGACAAAATTGTGCCTCTTGGGTCAGTAAATGACTTCCCTGTTTTTTCTTGAAGAGACAAGGTGTTTATTAAAGACCTCCTTAGTTTACTGTGTTGGGTTTTTCACTTTGAATAATTGTCCAATTAAATATAATTTGGAAGTCCATGCTAACCTACTGCTTGCATTGTATAAGTAAGAATATCTCTGAAAGATGTGCATTAATAAATCCCACTGAGCCCTATCTCTTTTAAAAAATGGTTTCCTTTGTTTAATTTTTAGAATTCTTTCACAGGGCTCTAAGCCTTACATTTGGAAATGCCGCTGTTTTCACACAAATAATTTATACAGTCCATTCTTTCAGATTCTGTAGAAAACATTTTTATCATTTATTGTAAGATAGCTTATTTTAAAAATTATTTTTAACCTATTGTTTAGGTTTGGAACATGTTTTACAGTTTAAAACTTTACAGATTCTATTTTGTGTATGTGTGTGTGTGTATCTAGGGATTTTTTATTCCTAATTTGCAAGGGGGAAATAATATGAAGTTAAGTGGATAAAAGAAAAGTAATTAAATGTAGTAATTAGATGAAGGTCTAGAAACCCAAGATGGAATTGGTCAATAAGAGATATGTAGAAGGATAAAGAAAAAAGATGTTTCCTGATATAACATGTTCCACAGAGATATAGTCATGCCGGGTCTTGCAGTATGAGCACGAGGCTGGCAGCAGGACCTCTCACTTTGACTCAAGCACAAAGAGCATTGATGTTTCTTTATCTAGTGGGATCTAAGTCACTCTAACTCATTTTCTTCTATGGATATAAGACTTTTATTCCTAATAGGAATATGAGTATTGATTAGCTAATCAATGTAATTAATAAATATTTTTTAGAACTGGGGAAATAACAAAGCATATGGGGGAAATTTTATCTCACTTTGCAACTCATAAAAAAACTGCCACAAAATGAATTCCAAAAAATATTTTATGCTGTTGTAATTACACTTTTAACTATAATTATGATTGCTCCTACTGTACTAAATATGTATTTTTGTTTTACTGTAGGTAGGAAAAGACATACACTAAATTGACATTAGGATTGAAATTAGCTGTGTACTCTGTCCTTTATATTCTGGTTGCCTTCACCCTCTAGTGAAACATAGGAAGCTGGAAAGCTTATTTGCCTTTCCTAGTCTATCAGTGCACAGAACACCTAATTAATGTTGAGGTCAGTAACACAATCTGCTCTTCCTGGAGACTTAAGATCTGACAACCATCCAGACAAAAGAATAAACTCCAGCCAAGTGTTTTCAGCCAAAATGAAACAGAAGTTAATTGGTACTGCCCTCTTCACTGTAACACCGTCTGTGGGCAGGACGGTGCATATATCTGCATGGGCATATACATACCTGTAGAAATCTGAAGGGCATCATTGCATCATTCCATTCCTGCTGAGATGGGGAGCTGCCTAACTTCACTGGAGTAGTAGTAGAGTGGTGGAGGTTTTTTTCCCAGTATTTTGATAATATAATTCTTTTGAAAGAGCACTTACAGATAAAATAGCTTGGCTGCATTGTGGAATCAGGAAGATTTGGGATAGCAGGACGCCAGAGGAAAGTGGCAGGAGACTTCAAAGGAGGTGAATTCTATGCTTGAAACATCACATTATTCACCTTTTTCTCCCTTTACCTACCCATGACGTGCATGCTCAAACTGGTTGTGGCAGTCTATAGGTGAAAAACAACCTGGTCTTAACTGAACATCATGACAAAATATCATGTCTTTCTTTGAACAAGGGGCCAGTAATTAGCAGTTGCTCTTATCCAAGCAGTACAGAGCAGTTTTGAGAATGGGCAATAGGATAAAAAGTAGATTTTTGAAGAGCAGTTTTTGTTTGAGGAGGACCTAAAGAAGAGGAGACATGGCAGGGAAGTGAAACAATAAGTAAAATGATCTCAAAGTCAAGAGTAAGAATGTGAGAGCTTCCACAAATTTTTTAAAAACCCAAAAACATAGAGACTAAAGGGGTAGCTATACCTGTTTCACCTCCTTTGCTGTGTGCTTACCTACATAGAATCCCAATCATCTGTATTCTTTTTTGGAATGATGTATTGATTATTTTAACTGCACTTGCCATGCAGCTCGACCCTAAGTATACTCTTACTTCTGCAAGAGTTGTTTTATTTTCCAGAAATAACTTTTTATGCTGATTCAGTGGAAAGCAAGCCAAAGAGATCTCCCCCAAAACTAAGCAGAAGGATTGGCTCAAACCATGCTCTGATTATTTTTTCAAAGATGGAACACTGATGCTTTTGGAACAGAACACTTTCCTGAAAGGCATGAACAGCAGTGGCACCCCTTAAAAACATCCTTGTCAAATAGCACCTGCAAGGTTGTCATGCATCCCTGCAGCGCTCTGCATCCCAAAGACCTGGTTTCCAGCTGGGAAAAAATGTGGTAGCAAGAATTTTGTTGAAATTGTGCCATTTTGTGAAATAGTACTGACAAATCAGAAAATTCAGACAATTTTTTTATCAATATTTTCCAGCCAGCTCTTATTTGGTCTCTCTCATGAGCAACTTTACAGAACACAGTGCTTAGTTCACGCCATGGTTACTCAGTTAATCACTAAAACCTGCCTTTCTTCTCCATTTTCTACATAAGTATCTACTTCACAGGCTTAGTGGTGATAGTCTGGGTTTGCAAGAGTACATAAGCAAGACACCATATCTCTCTTCATGCTGGAAAAGTCCTGCTTGAGCTGTTCTTACATTAATAAGTTTATGCGGGTTCCCCAAGGAAGCTTAGGTGGATTCTGACAGGACTCCTCTAAACTGAGCAGCAAGTTTCTTGTTGGAAGCAGAAAGTACTTCCTGGAGCTTCATGTCAGTGAGATGCCCTAAGTGCTGCCTGAGGAGTGGGAGCAGAGTCCTAGAATGGATTTTTGTAGGGTTGAGGGCTGGGCTATGGTAAATTGCTATTATTGACGGTAGATCTTCACTGTCCTTCAGTGTGTGGGGTATCACAGAGGTGTGTGGGAGCTAATAATGCCCAGCAGAACTTTTATCAGTGCCTGGGAAAAAGGAACTGGAGTACAGTCTAATGCACCACTTACTTCTCCACTTCAGTGAGCATCAGCTCTTCAAGACCACTGTTGTGCCAAGCAGATAAGCAGTTTGTTACTAGAGACAAGACAGGGGCTTGAAATCCTGAAGATGTCTGTGGTGATAATTGTTAGTTTTTAATGACTGGGCCAGCTGACAACTTACGAAATTCTTCAGTTTCTGAATTAGCATAGTCTGAGCTAGTCTCAGCTTAATGAAGAGGTGAATGGAGACAAAATTTCAGTTGTTGCTCCTTCAATTTTCAGATCCATTTATATAAGGCACTGATAAAATGCTAGGTTTGATGATAATTTAAGTTATTTTATAATAAATTTAACTTCAAGTACAGACAGTGATCAGTAGTCAACAGATGCAGCAGTTTGCACAGCAAAGGGCCAAATGGATGATTAAGTGATCAGAGCATCTAAAATGCAGGACAGCTGGGATTGCCTAACCTAAAGAGAAGAAGGCTCAAGAGGATCTTCCCAATGTGTATAAATACTTGATGGGAGGGTGTAAAGATGACAGAGACACACTTTTCTCATGGTGCCAAATGGTAGGACAAAAAACAATGTGCGTGAATAGAAATACAAGAAAATCCATTTTCACATCAAAAGAAAAACTCTTACTGTGAGGATGGTCAGACTCTGGCACAGGTGGCCCAGACAGGTTGCTGAGTTTCCATCCTTGGAGATGCTCAAACCCCAGCTGGAAACAGTCCTGAGTAACGTGCTCTAGTTGATTCTGCTGTGAGCAAAGCAGGAGCAGACTAGACGGTCTCTAGAGGCAGCTTCCAACCTGTTCTGTTATTCTCTTTCCTATCAAAGGTCAAGTTTCTGGTGTGTAATTCAGTACTTACTGAAGCTGACTGGTGTCTTTACATCAGTTTCAATGATCATGGTTCAGGTCAAGCATGAGAGGAAAAACAAACAATATTAGCAGAGATAAAAACTCGGCTTTGGGAGCAGAAGAAGCATACCAATAAAAGTAAATGAACAGTCGCTAAAACATAGCTGCAAAAAAGTCCAAAAAGAAATATCAAAACTGATGCCAAAGAGGAGCAGAGCTGTATTTCTGCTCACAGTGCATCTCTGTTATGACAAAAGAAGCTGGATTCTAGATCTCTACCTATCCAGGCTTCTTGGACTCCTAGGTTTCTTCAATACCAGCCTCCATGCTAAATAACACTTCCACTTTGCAGCTGACCAAGTGCACGAGTTTTTAAAATGTGGATTGTTAAAAGAAATTAAACAAGTATATCTGATAGGATGCTTTTAAAAGTTTCTGGATTTTCATTTCAGCGCCCTTTTTAAGTTCTTAAATTACAACTAACATTAAAAAAGGAAGCAGAAGTTCCTCTTTTATTCAGACTTACAGTTCATTTAACAAAGCAGATGAATATGTATTTACCATTAATAGAGTAATTGAAGGGTGAAGGGTCTGAAGCACAAGTTTTATGGAGCAGCTGAGGGACCTGGGATTATTTAGTCTTGAGAAAAGGAGGGATTGTAGACAGGTGAGTTTGGTCTTTTCCTCCTCGTAACAAGCAATAGGACAAGAGGAAAGAGCCTCATGTTGTGCCAGAGAAAGTTTAGACTGGATATTAGAAAAAATTTCTTCACTGAAAGGGTGGTCAAGCATTGGAGCAGGTGCCCAGAGAGGTGGTAAAGACACCATCCCTGAAAGTCTTCAAAAAAACCAGGTAGATGCGGAGCTTAGGGACATGGTTTAGTGATAGCCCTGGCAGAGTTAGGCTAATGGTGGGGCTTGATGGCCTTAGAGGTCTTTTCCAGCCTTAATGATACTGTGATTCCATGATTACCATCATGCTTGGTTGTAAACACTTTTTAAAATTGAGGATATCAAAATCTGACCTGATGCTAGTGTCTAGTCCCAGTTCTTAAGAATTTTTTTAGGATGAAGACTGTCAAGCATCTTTCAGAGCTTATAGATGATCTTCTTTTGTTTCCTTTTCATGAATGTGCTGGTGGGTATGTGAGTGGCTTTATGGATTTTCTTCCTTCTGCGGTCACATGGTTTATGATATGTGTTTATAAAAAACGTCATTGGTCCATCTTCTAAACTAGTGTTGTCTTTTAAGTATGGATGATGAAACCATGACAAATAACTCAGTCTTCTATATAGATGTACTTCTTAGATCTACCTATGAAGAGCGAAGACATTGGTCTCTTATTTTTAATTTATGGGAGGTTTATGAGTCATGTACAGTGTTACCTTCTTTCTCACAAAGATGCTTCTGAGAGTGTTATGCTTCACTGGGGCAGCAGAAACTGTGGATTACTGTTCTTCAAGAGAAGTTGAAAGACTTGGATAATGTGGACATGATGGTACTTCAGCTTGTTGAATGGTTTAGGAAGTGAAATAAGTCAGCCAAATGCAGTACTGGGAGGCAGTCAGCACCTGTATGTTCTCTACCTTGCAGTGCTACCTGCACTGAGAATAAGATTTTTTATCATTATGTTCATAATATTTCTGCTGTCAGCTCATGGGCTGGAAATGAGAGACAGATATGTCAATGGTTAAGAACTGTCAACATGATAGGGCAGTAGAAGTGGCTGAAATGGCTCTTTGCTGCACAAGGAGAAGTCTTGTTAGTAGAGATTAAGAAAGTATTGAATAATCTTGTAAGACATGGAGCAATGAAACAGTTGTGTCTTTCTATGTTTGAGGATTAATTGGGTTTGGAAGCAACGCAGGGAGAGCTTAATCTTTGAAAGGAGACCATATGTCTTGTCTTGTTTTGTGGTAGGACAAAAGCTGGGAGCTGATGAAAGCAGTTTAAGTTAGAGGTCAGTGCTGGCACAGGAATGAATAGGTATGAACTAAGCATGAATAAAGTGGCCTGTAAATAAGATGACTTTAATCCTCAGAACAGCCTTAATGAGAGCGACTACCACAAACAACTGAAGCAGTTTTAAGATGAAACTGGTAAATCTGAGAAATTGTTTTCATCATGTCCTTTGCTGTGAGAGGGAAAAGGGTACTCCCTGGCCCAGGGGATCACTCACAGCCATGAGCTCCTACATCCAGGGCTGTTGGGTGTTTTTCCTTCAAAATGCAGTTTTTTTACACTTTCTTCCAAACTGGTGGTCTCCTGCTACCATCTGTCACCTGCATGAGGACTAAATTGTGTCTTACTTTGTAAGACATAGAACGTGTGATTTGAAAGTTAATGCAGTATTTGTTCAGTGTATTTGCATTTTTGTGCTTGATGCTAGTAGAAGATACAGCCCTAGATTCCTCCTCTGTGGGCTATGATTCACCTTCATTATAAATATTTCACATCAGTCTCATGCTTAATGATGCTGTTGGAAGAGAGAACATCTGGATTCTTTTACCAGCTGCTATAGCTGGATCTTACAAGTTGTATGCATTGCTTTTACTGTCTCTATTAAAAATTAAAACAGGGGGAAATATGCCTAAATTCTTCTGAACAGCCAATCTTGAAATTACTCTATTAGATTATTGTATAATTCCCACTACTGCGATATTTGAATAACGCCCTACAATATTCATGTGTACTTAGAGGAAATGATGTACTGAGGAGATAAAGGGTGTGTTCAAGGTTATACAAGAAGTCTGAGGTGAAAGAAGGCCTCTACACATATCTGAGTGGCGCACTGTCTACCGGGCTATTAGAAAGGACGCAAACTTCCTGCTAAATATACTATTTTGACCTCAGACTTTGGCCGTTTGGCTCTTAGGGAATCATAATTTTGGTTCTTGAGATTCCTTTTTGGTACTTTTATGAATCCAGAAGACATAGCTTCCTGCCTAATTACACCTTTCTTGTTCTTCATGCCTATCTCCTGGTTCTTTTTTTAAGCGCTCTGCTATGAGCAGTGGGGTGCCTGTCACAGAAATATTTACACGTGTTGTTTGAGGTGTTTTGTCTGCCCTCAGTACTCCTAAAGACCTTCTGATCAATGACTTCACTGAGTCTTCCCAGAAAAGGAAAGCATACAGCTGATGCAGGGCTCAGTGCTAGCCTGCTGGGAGAGTTCTGATTTACAGCATCACCTACTTGGGTGGATATTTGTGGGAAGTATTATTCTGAGATATCCTCCAAGCTCTGTCCATACTGTTATCAAAATTACTTTGTGAAATGGTGTAATTTGTGGCCAATATAAAGTCTGTCTGTCAAGGAAGTATCAATTTCTTCTGCATCTTCCATTTTGAATGAGTTGTTCCAAACTCATTTTAAATTACTGAAAATATAGTTACTGATGTATAAACGTGTCATTAAAAAGCATTAAGAGCCTGCTGCTGGTGATCTTGTTTTCTAAAATTTTATGTGGTTAAACTAATGACCTAGAACTTTCCACTCACACTATAAAAGAGACATGAATTTTATGTGGTGGAGGTTGAAGGCTGGGGCAGAGAGCTTTCCAGGGGGTGTTGAGAACCACTGGAGAAATTGGACTCATTACAGCTGTGATGGTATTAGGAGGGGATGGTAATCAGACGGTGGCGGGTTTATTATGCTAGCACTGGTTTGCTGGTGCACTCTGCTGATAGGTGTAGCTCAAATCCTTTAACACAAAACAAAGTCTTTTAAACCCGGCTCTTTCTGCAATTCATTTAACAAGGAGAAGTGCTTTGAAATTAGTCCTTGGATATCGCGTCTTCAATTTACGTCCTCAGTGCAGTTAGCACTTAATATATCCCTTTCAGAAGCAGATTGTCACTGCAAAGTGTCTGTACACAGTCTGTCTAATTCATCCACAGAGGTCCCACTGCATTTCAATTGTGTCTTTTTTGTTGCTTTTAGGAGCAAAGCTTGGGTTGCTGCACATTCTTGCCACCTTTTTCCACTTCACTGAAATCATTCACTTGATTTAAAAAACCCTACACAACTAAATTGATTCAGTAAATCCCTTTTTCATGTACAGTAAGTGGTTTGGTGTAAGGCACAGAAATCTTTCTACTTTTACACTTCCTTTCATTTCATACAATTGTCCTTAGAAAAGTAAGTCTATAAATGATAAAAAAAAAATACAAAGTGGAGCCAAGTTAGAAGGAAAAAGTTTTAACTAGCTTTTTTGTCAAGCTTCAAACAATGCTTTCTCTGATTCTGACTTTCTCTTTCTGACCAGTGTCTGTTTACAGTCACTCATCATTAACTATACGTATTTATCAGAGTTTGCAGCCACCGCCAGCCTATTTGATACTCCTCTTTTTAAACAAAAACACCCTCAGAAATTGATACGGTAGCCAAAATGATATTCATAAAAAATTTAAGAAAGAGCTCTCAGCATTAAAAAAAAAAAAGAAATTTTTTTGAAGGAGCTGAAAAGAAAAAGGTCTTGGAATTACAAGCAGTTAGACTTGGTTTTTTTGCGTAATGACTCCTGGTATCCCACTGTGAGAAGACTTTCCCCAGCTTCTCGTCTGCATTCTTCCTCGTTCCCTGCGGGAGAATGAGTTGGATTTGTCTGCCATATTCACAGCAATCGAGGTGATCCAGGTTGAAAGAAAATCAATAAGATGTGTCCATTTATGCCTCACAAAGGAAGAAAGGTCTAAAGAACAGACATGGGACGTGATTCAAGCACTAGAGACTTAATAAGACTTCTACTTGTGTTTGAAGGGGATGGTAATTTATATTTTACTTTGAACTTTTTTTATGCTTCATAACTATTGGGATTCGGGCTGACATGGGAAGCAAGGAAAAGAAGGTTTGATGCTGTCTTAGAAGACCTAACCCATTTGGGAAGGCCATGCTCAAAAGTTCAAAAAATTTTGTTTTAGAAAAGATTAAAGAGACACCATATCATCGTACTGATTTATCGCTATTGATAAAACTGGTTTAAAGTATTTTGGATTGGGGTACAATAAAAAAAAGTCTTTCTTCGAGAACAGCTGCAAGTTTCTCATTATTGGCTGTCTTTTCTGTGTGTTTGATAAAATTTTTGCTTAGAAATAGAGGAGCAGCCATAATAGGTACCCTGGTGCCACTTGAAGCTTTGTCAGGGCAGCTCCCCAAAAGTGGTTGTTGTTCTGCTCGATGTCTGTCACGTTGGCCACCAGGGTCCTGCTGTCCCAAGGGTGGGTTCTGTCAGTCCTCAGCAAAAATACTCTCTGCTTTAGCCTATGTTGTTTTTTTCAAGACAATCTTGTAGTGTACTTTTGCAAGTGAGATGTAACCATGCTCTGATTCAGCAGGAATTAGGACCTGTGGGAGTGTGTCAGAAACAAAACCTGAAAATCTTAAAATAAACCAAGGCAGGCTGCAGGTGCTGGGTCTCGTTATTGCAATCTTTTTGTTTTGTCATAAAAAGACAAAAGTGAAAGCAAGACTTCCTACCAAAGGAGTAAATGGGCTCAAAAATTACGTCTCAGCAAGACATGGAATAAAAGCTTGATGATCTATGAGGTAGTGTGATTGCAAGGTGGAAGAGGAAATATTCTTTCTTTTTCTACTCTTCCATATATCTTGGCTATGCATTCCCATCAAAATGAAGGCTGACACACTGAATAGGCCGAAGACAGTAGATCTGAAATGGAGGTGATGTATCCAAGGGAAAAGAATTCACATTTTGGGGTCTTGACTGTTCTTACTCAGTAGCCCTTTAAGAAAGTTTCCATTATAAGAGAGAGTTCCAAGAAGAAAATTGTGCTTAGTGCATTACGTAGGATAAAGCTAAAGATGTAAAGAGGATAGAGACAGATTTAGAGCCATACTTTAAAGGTATGCAGAGGTTTATCATTACTAAAACTACCATTTTTTCCAAATCAGCCCCTTTTCACTGAATCTTTGGCAGATTTTTTCAGTGTTATCCAACTTTGAGTCTTTTCAAAATAAATTGAAAAGTGAGTTTGAGAGACACTCAGACATTAATGGATTTTTTTAAGGCTTAATTGGTATCAAACAAGATTTTAGTGAACACAGCCAAGTGTGCCCATTGCATCATTAAATGAGCAAAGCTAGCATTTAACTAAGATAGACTCACACCACTGTCCTTCACTTTCAAGAACTGTACTTAAATGGGGTGAGATCAGAATATCAAAGCAGTCCATATAATGTGCAGTCACAATTTTTTTTTTTTGAGGTTTCCTTCATATGAGTTTCAACACAGCACTGTTCTGAAATGACCACTAATAAAACAATTAATAAATAAAAAATAAATAGAGGTATGAATGAAGCAATTATGCAACAGTGAATGAAAACCTATGTGGGCCAGGATGTATTGCATGAAAAGAAAATGTAAAAATAAATCCCAGCAAACTGGAAAAAGATTGGATGGAGCAGCTGACCAGCCCAACACACAGAAGTGAGATTTTGCAGTTTGCAGGCAGCCCTTTTTTTCTGAAAAGTGTTTTAATATCTCATTTACATAACAAAAGAGGTACAAGTTCCGCCTTGCATCCAGGGGACTACACAAGCTTGTGCTGGGGAGAAGTGTTGAGAGCAAAGATTGCTCTCCAGGCCCCTGTGACAGCAGCCAGGAAATTCTGTACCTCAGTGAGGTGGTGCATGGCCACTTTGGGCTGGCAGGATGCTGCTCTCAGATGCCTGTTGCTGCTCTGGCTTACACCAAACAAATGTAAATAGCTGTTCTGCTTCTTCAGAAAGTCCCACCAGACAGAACCTAGTTTCTTGGCACCTTGTCCTGCTCTGCCTTTCATTTCCCAGGGGATGAAGTGGATTCCTCTGGTACAAAGCCCCAGTGACAGTAAGTGGGAGCCTGAGGTTATTTCTATTGAGGGGTGTTTTGGTGCGGCCCTTTCCGGAGCTCTTGGCAGAAGTGTTGTAGGTTTGCTGGACCACCCTTGCTTACTGTGCTGCTTTTCACTCTTCCTGCTGCAGCTGGCCTTGGTTTCCACACAGGAAACTCTTTGTAAGGAAGAGCGAACTTGTGGTGTAAATAAGTAACTGTAGAAACTGATGATTCGGGGTCTGCAAATTGTGTATTTCTGTGAGCTATTACCAGGTAGACAAAATCTCAACAGTCCTACCTGTGAGACACGCAGACATTTTTATCCGAATGTGTCCCTGGGAGGATAGAAGGACTCCTGAAGTGGCATTAGAGGAGGTTTGCACCAGAAAGGGGAGCAGTACTTCCACTTCAGCATTATTGGTAGAAGCTGGGAATCTGGAAGCTCCAGTACAGTTCTACAAATGGATTTAAGTGTTTCATTGGTTCTGGGTATTTCATTTTTTGTTAATAATATTGCAAGGAAGGAAACAGCAGTACTCTGGAAAGACAAAGAGATCTGTGCTACAGCAAGGTTTGGGCCAGGCTGGTGCTTTACTTGGAAATGGAAAAGCACCTTCCCTTAACCGTTCACAGCCCCTACAAAGAGCCAGCCAGCAGTGGTCTCATCTCTCAGGGATTGCACTGCATTTGCTGCCAAATGTCTCTCCTTCCCAGAAGTTTACCAGCGGGAATGGGGTAGGTAGGACAATATCACAATTGTAGCAGCCCCAGGTGAGCTGCCAGCCCTGGCTGAGCACTTCCAGTCTGTAAGGATGCAAGCTGTCTTCAGCTGCCCTTGAGGGGATGCTTCAAGTGTCTGTAAAGAATCAGATATTTTGGTGCCATGCAGGGCTTGCCATGCTGAGGTCCTGTTCCACAGACAGAGCTCCCCATTGCCACTACCAATGCAAAAAGGAAGCATAGAAACATATTTAAAAAAACATGCACACAAGGAAAAGCAGGTTCATTCCCTGCCCAGGCATTCTCAGCTTCCACTGAAAGCTGGCTTCAGTTCCCTGGGGAAAACCCTGTAGAGCATTCACCCAGGAAGGCAGCTGTGGGACTGTGTTTTGATGGTGATCCCTGGCTGTTTAGTTCTGAGGAAAAAGTCTGAAAAGAAATGCAGTGCTAGGGTTTCATTGCTGTATTTCTTGACTGGTGCAGCACTTCTTCCCAAGAGTTGCAAAAACTTTATTAAATAATGACGAATGGGAGATAATTTTAAAAAAGCCACAAACAAACCCCAGGCCCCAAACCCTCCAAACTTGAAGTAACTGAGCTCAGTTCTCCTTCACAGAGGAACTGTGAGAATTATTCTTCTTTATTAAAAAGAAATTCTCATTGGAATGCAAATTTTGATTTTGATTATCTGTCACGGCCTGCTTTGAAGTTTTTCAGACAAAAATAAATATCTCCATAACAGAGAGGATTATAGTAGTCTTGTTTAGAATCATCTGACTAAGAGTGACATCTAATCTCAGAATATATAAGGTTTTGAGGCCACAGAGACTTTGAAAGAGCTTGACTCTCTTATGTTTTGTAAATTTTCTATAAATGGTTTAATAAGGTTTTTAGTTCAGTCCTAAAAAAACAAGGACTAAAACATTTCCATCAACCATATTGTGGAAGAAATACAAAAGAGACATAATTCAATTTAAATAAAGCTGTAGCTAGGTTATATCATCCTTATCTCAGTAAAAAGTATTTTCTTTTACAATCCCAAATAAATAAATAAATATCTGTGACTCAGCTTTGAAGGCTTCGCATGGATAAATCAGGTTTTGGCAGCTCTGTAATTCATGAAACAATACCTCTAGCTCCGCCGGAATGGGAGTGGGATGTTTCAAGCTTTATGATTCTCTTCAATTCTGGAGTGTTAATGGGGCTATTTGTAAAGAAAGAAATATAATGAGTTATCACAAAACACAGCAAGGACTCTAGAAAGGGGCAGCCTCCCATCCATCACCCATTCTAGCGTATTCACAGAAGAACAGGGATAGAAATCTTGTGAGGACTGTGGGGAATTTTGTGTCTACTCTAACCTGACTTTCACAAATTGTGATGGGCCTAGAACATTATTTTCTTTACAAAATGACCCCAACCCCATCCTAAATTCAGAGTGTGAGAGTGTATGACACAGGTTGTTGTGGAGATTTTTTTTCCTCTACCTTCCTTTTTCCTACCTTCCTCTACTTTATGCTTTGAGAAGACATTTTCTTAATTAAGATTTATTTATGAAAATAAAAGTATTATATTATATTTTCTGATATAGTGGCTAATTCAGGATGCTGACATTGCTATATTTCTATGGCACCTTCTGGTAGGGCTATTAGTAAAGTTACCTGTCATTTCCCTTCTCTTCTCCTCTATTTTATTACTAAGCCTTGAAAAGTTCTTATGGGTTCACACTGCCATATGAGTTGGGAACTTGAGAGCAATTTTATTTTGAACCTTTTTAAACAAAAGGCTGAGCTGTGGTTTAGCGGTTTTTTGGTGGTTTTTTTTTGGGTTTTTCTTTTTGGTTTTGGGTTTGTTTGTTTTTTGTTTTTTTTTTTTCTTTTTAAGTGATGGAAGCACAAACAGAAACCAAAATCTTATCTGGTGTGTGCTGTGATGTATCTGCAGTCCTGTCCTCTCTTATCACACTCAGAATCCCTAATGAACCCAAAGAAGGTTTTGAATGAATATGGCTTTTAAGAAGGACTGAAGGTTTTGCCCCAAAGATAATGAGATAATTAATGTATTTCATAGTGTAGTTCAGAGACGGTGAACAGCTCGGAGTAATGAAATGAAACACGCATACCAAAACAAAGGGCACAGCAGGAAATAGTCTGAAGTACATGATAATCAATTTTCACATTATAAGCTTTTACATCTCTCCTTCCATATATCCCATTATAACAGGGCCTGTTGCTTATTAAAAAGGAAATTGAGATGTCACTAACTGTGGAAGAGCAGATCCTCAGGCAGTAGAAATCAGTCTACTGCACTTAAGTCAGTCATGCCAGCTGTGGATCTGACTCAGGATCCTTTTGGTGTGATAAATCAGTTTTAATCTGCAATCTAGAAGTTTCACTCTTAAAATTTTGTGCTTTGAAGGTTGGAAGACTAAGGGAGGATTTTTGAGTTTTACAATGTAGGTGTTGTTACTAACAACAGAATATTTAGGGAGAGCAGAAAGAGTGCCCCGCCTTCTTCTGATGCTCAGGGAGTGGTGCTGGAGGGGGACCCCTATAGTGGACCTTATTTACATGCTGAACACTCCCCTTCCCATAGGAACAGTTCCTTCAGTAGTGTATTTCCAGAGCCTAGGAGTGTCTGGGTTGGTTCCATCTGGCAGACATTGGCAAGGGAACAAGACCTTATAGTTCTCTCAGCTTGCCTGTGGGAGAAATTGTCTGTTATATACAAGGAGGTACATGAGGGAGATATTGTTTTTGCAGCTGAAGTGTTTTTTCCATCTGAGCATGGTAAAAACCTGTGAATTTCTTGCAGAGTCCAACGTCCTAAATATATGCACTAAGCCCTTTTTAGAAAATGTAGCTCAAAGACTTTTACTGCAGCATCTCTCTGTGTGAGATTCTCTGAGCTGATGCCCCTTCTCCCTGCCTCAGTAGCTTCTCCCCAGGTTAAACCAGGAAGCAGAGGGAGGCATTAAACCACTTGCAGCAATACAAAGATGTCCTGAAGAGTTTTAACATTTCAGTAAGTCTCATCTGAGATGTGACCCTGTGCAGTGATATCTAGACTGTCTCGTTCTAACCTTGCTTGGTTGTCCTCCCAGGATTCACATCAACTTTGTCCTTCCTTTCTGTCATGCAGCTGGCATAGCCAAACCATTGTAAAACTCGTCCTGTGACTCCAGTGCTTGTAGGACTGAGGCTTTTGCTGCCCAGGGTGTGATTAGGTGGCATGCTCATTGATCTCCTGTCTCACAGAATTTCTGCAGATCTGCAATCCTGACCAGTATATTTTTCAGTGATGAGTCCCGTGTGTTTTCCAATGATAGAATTATTTTGAAACCTGGGCTTTATGGGATTATGCTCCCTTACAGTATACAGGTATATCAAACTATACATGAGAAACAGCTTATGTGCTTTGACTCGTTAGCCACCCCCTTAACAATAATGAAAATAGTCTCAGCTGGCATTTACCAGGCTCGTGGCTTCATAGAAGTAAGGGAAATTCATACCTGAACTGAAAGGTTACGGCCAAATACTGAGCATGCCTGCATCATTTTGAGATAGCAATTTTACCACGTGAAACCAAAGGAGTGATAAAAACCAATGGGAAACTCTTGGTTTCACAGCATCATGAAGCAAGACTTGAGGGGCCAGTGCACTGTGGTCTGTAGAGTTGCTGGCAATAAAGTGCTCTGAATGATTCTGTGTTTGGAACTCAGCAGAAGGATATAAACTGTCTTCCACGGCCACCAAGGCCTGCTGCTCTGGATGGGTGAGATGACCTAAACTGACTCTTCCTCCTTCAGAGGAGCAGCATGAGAACTCATCTCCCATGTTGCTAGTGCCAAAAGGCTACAGATTGCAAAACTGAGGAATTATACAGGTTCTGAACCTGTGGAGTATTGTACTCTATGTAGCTCATACTACCAGTCTTCACGCAGCAGACTTTTATTTTTCCTTCAGGAAAAAGAACATTGAGTTGCTAGTGGCAATCACCAAATTATTTACTGTCCATTTTTCCCTTCACAACTGAACAACGCATGCTGGCGGATTTTTGCAGTTTTGCTACAGATACCATACTCAGTACAACCAGCTAAGAGCAAATGCAGCTCTTAATTATTTTAGGGGCTTTCTTGTCCACAGCATCTCACTGACTGCTCTCCCAATCAAGGAAAGAAGGATCTTGTCTTGCAGCAGTATTGAAAGGGACTCAGAACAATAGTGGATCCTCTCCTGTGTTGGGGAAATGGGGATGGTTCTATTTGCCAGCAACCAGCCTTTTAGAGGTAAAGTTATAAAAGGTCTAAAACGCTTCTATCTGCGGTGGCAGAAAAGTGAGGCCATATGCTGAGCCACCTGGTTGTACAGAGGAGCTGCTTGTAAAGCCCCATGGCCAATGAAAGGAGATTGTTCAGGTGGCTTTGAGAAGGAGGCAGGCAGGATTGCTTTATACATTATACATTCCTCAGGCAGAGGAAGCATATTAAGCTTACTGAAGAGAGATTTCCAAGTCAAAGTTTTATCAGTCACTTGTGTATGTGTGTGTGTGTATA
>VXBQ01011795.1:0-17943 GCA_013400175.1 Phainopepla nitens | reverse complement strand
ATACACACATATATACATCTATAATATATAGATATATATAGATAGAGATATAGATACATATGTATACGGTGCAACTTTTCCCACTGTCCCTTGCCTTGGGAGAAGAAGCTTTTCTCCTTTTGCAAGTTTTGAGGTACTTTCAGGGCCACGGAGAAAAACCTTGTGGGATAAGAAATGCAGACATTAAACGTAGAGGATATTCCACTTCCTTTGATTTATGGGGACTAAAATGTAACTTCTGGCTGCAGCCAACATTTTAAGGCAATTGCATAGTACAGAGGGGAATGAGAAAGCGCCCTAGCTCTTTGCCCAAATGCTTAGGGATTGAAGCTTCTCAGAGATGTTTTGTAGGAGTTGAGTCTAAATCGCTCGGGTTTTTTCCTTCCAGACTTTGATTGTCAAGGTTTTGAATCTGGCCTCCATTGTAGTCCTTATGTTGTCTCTGCAGAGATCACAGCAACGCTCCCAAAGCCAACACAAACAGCCCTTTGGGGAATGTCCTGTTGTTTGGTGCTTTTCCAAACAATGCACAGAGACTGAAACGGCTTTTTTTCCCAGTTCCTTGTAATGTGCCTCTGTCCCATCCCACAGTTTGACAGATGACAGGATGAGTGTGTTTGAAGAGGTGCTTTGGATAAGGCGCAGGTGGGTCACTGAACTCTGGGCTCAGGCAAAGAATAGCCCTGGTAGAGGCTGGGCACTGCTCTGGTTTGTTAGGGATCAGGTGAGTCCTGACACACACCAGGCTCAGACACAGCTCCACATTAAGGCCTTGCCACCTCCTGAAATCACAATTCATGATCTAGGCAAGCAGCACTTACGTCTCATGTATATAATCTGGGGAAGATTTCATCCTGGTCACCTGTGCATGCTCATTCCTTACCCTTAAATGCTCCTCCAAGGGTCAAAAACTACTCAGAAGCACCTCTCAGACTCTGAATGCTAAACAGATGCTGTTGCTTCTCCCCTGCTGTCGGAACACTGGCCCCCCTGTTGTATGCGTACACACAGAGAGCACACAAAATAATCAGTGAGAATGCTGTGGTGCAATCAGAAAGCTGAACTAGGAAATGCTTTTCACCTATGTGGAGGAAAAGAGACGTTAGAAGGAGGAGCAATGCATGGAGCTGGTTCCTGAGAAATGGACAATTTTCTCTGTTCAAGGAGTTATCAAATTGGCAGCAAAGGCTGCATCTTTCTTGCAGTTTGGAGAGAAGTGGTGGTGCCGCTCAGCCTTCAGAGGAAGGAGGTCAGCTAGAAAAAGCCTGCTCAGGGTGCAGTAGGGAAAAAAAATTCCATCTGTCTGAGTAGCCTTAATAGGGTCTGGGGACCTGCCACTCTGTCAGACTAATTCTTGGCACAGGGCTGGTGTTGCCAAGAGCTCCGTTTTCCTTCTGTCTATTGTTGCCAGGAGGATAGAGGAGAGATAAGGGCTGAGCAGGGCTCTGTGTAAATGGTCCTTCCTTAGCGTCTTTCAGTTTAGCTTTCACTGACTGAGGCCCCTGAAGTACTTAGCATGAGTAAAGTTTTCAAAAGCATGAGTAATTTAGGAGATTAAAAGGCATTTTCAAAAGTGTCGACTTTTCAAAGTGCCTAATTTTCAGCGACTTTCAATGAGGTTTGGGAGTCTTAAATCATCTGGTTGCTGTAGTGAATAGCACTGTTGATTGCAGCGTAATGCACCATCAGCTGGTATCCTGCTTGTGTCAGAGGTCAATGCTGAGTGACTCTGAGGAGGTTGTACAAATCCCCACGGCTGAGCAATCCAGGGAATTCTGTCTGCCCTTTCCCGGAGGTGGCTTTGAGAGCACAGAGCTCTTCTGAGTGTCTGGGCTAATAGCACAGGGATACTGTGGGAGGAGTTCACTTAGGCTCCCTTTTAAAATGTGTTTTCATCAGGTTTCAGTGACAGGGGCTGGATCAAGTTTTGCTCTGTCCAATTTGCCACCTTTTTTCCCTTTTCTTATTTTGTTGCATATAACTTTCACTCGTGTCTTCTGTTTTGTGGTAGGAGGCTCTACATATCTATGAATTTTTATTAACATATGGAGATATGATTTACTGTATGAAAACTCTCTGTGTAAAAATCATAGATCTCCTGTGTTTGACTTTGCTCTTGGAAAGGGTCATGTGAAGGACTAAGTCAAACCCCTTGCTGAACTGTAGGCTCACAGAGGGAGAGATGCACATGTCTAGGAGTAAGAAGGGCTCAGCATTTGCATTTGGATGCATGTCTTGGGGCTTCAGAGTTCTTTAGACTCCAAGTGGAGCAACTTGGAAGTTCAAAGCAGTGTGATTTTTGGCAGGTTTTTTTCCTAAGACTTCTTCAGGGCATGAAATATTCTGCCCTCAGTGCATGTACATAACTCTCTTTGGCCTTAAAAGAAGTTACATGCCTACATCAAAGGAAGGATTTACCCCATAATGATTCATCGTGAGCCTGACAGGCAAACACAACAGTGGAGAGCTCACGAGCCAAAGCTCCTGAGCTACAGGGATGGTAGAGTTCAGATCTCTGCCAATCAGCCACATTGCTGCTCTGATTTTCAGCAGGTTTTAATTTTTTAAATTGTTTTAGTGGGGATCAAACCACGTGTTATCCATCTAGCAGAAGAAATGGTAGGGCTCGAGCAGAGGAGATAGCCCCTTCAACATCTTATGTGGGAGTAAACCAGGGTCAGACTAAATTGTGGTGCTTTTTTGCCTGGAAAGTGTATCTCCCTATGCCTGGTGCTACATTGGAGACACAGAGCCACAACATTTTAAAGCAAATTAGAAAATACCTTTTTATTAAATGCGATTGTAGAAAGTGCTGGGAAGGAATGTGTTAATGACTGGTGATTGAATGCAGTGGTTTGCAAGCTCTAAGCAGCTTTAGTGTCTCCTACCACAGCCCTGATTTAAAATTCATAAATGCTAATCCTCCATAATTTACGGTTTAAAAAGCAGCCCCACTCACAGGCCCTGTGGCTACAGCTCTGTCAGAGTAATTATGCCGCCAAGCTGAAATTGGACTACTAACTGAGATATTAAACAGGGTAGGAAATCCTCTTCCCTGGCAGCCTACCCAATTATTCCAAATAAGCAAACAGATTAGTGAGTAATTTTCCAGTTAAATCTGGTGATTGGTGCCAGAATTGTATGCTAAATATTCAGAAGTAAATAGATTAAAGATGAAATGTCCCCTTTTCTCAAGCTTAATTTAGTGTGTATATTAAAACTTTTTAGGGGGAAAAAAAATCTCCATTGAAGTGCAATACATTTGCTTTGAAAACAGAACCTTTCCTGGCTTGTTTGCACTTGGGGCAGTGCGTTCATTAGCTGGGGCACGTTGTGCCGAGGGAACCTTGTGCCACATTAGCCACAGTATCAGTCCTGCTGTTCCTTTATCCCTCATCTTGGAGGAGCCCTCCTGGGTGGCAGCGCTGTGACACTGCACGGGCTCTGCTGGGGACCACGGGGACAGATTCCCACCAGGGTGCTGGGATTCAGGGTGCTGCCCATCCCTATCGGCAAGGTGGCAAAGGATTTGTAGGAATTAGGAGTAAATGTGGGCATTTCTCATTCGTTCTAAGTTTGTTTCTAAATTCAGCTTGAATTTCCCTCCTATTTTGCTCAGGTTGACTTTTTTTACCTTTCTGAACACTTCTTGTAATAGTGTTTGGCTGGGACACAAAGTAGAGGGAAGGTGGGGGAAAAAGGAAGGGAAACATGGACTGAATGACCAACACACACAGCTCCTAGATACACAGGCAAGAAGCAGGGCACAGGATGTGGGGCAGCTCAGCTGGAGCAGACCAGGAACACAAGCAATAGCTCTGTCCCTTTGCTGCCCTTGCACCACAGGCCCTGCATGGTCACCTCAAGGAAATGACTTGAGGAACTGTGCCCTAACTGGAGAGTCAGGCAGCCTTCAGCAGCTCTCTGCTGCTCTGGAGAAGCTGAGCTGACACCTGAACCACTCCAGAAACTGGCTGTGGCTTGTGGCACCCCTCAGGACCAGCACTTTTCCCCAGAAGGGCTGGCATGGTGGTTGCTTCACAGACCCAGGCCTGGTTGTTTTTTGCAGGGACTATGATGGCAGACCCTGGGAAGACCAGGTGGAGCACACTGCATTTTAGGACTCCAAAACTCCTTCTCAAAGTGAGTCTGAAGGACATGTTTTTGCATTCATGGATTAAAGCAAGGACTTGAATTGCTGGAAACAAGCATGTACATTTCAGTATGCAAGAGCACTAAAGGGAAGGAAGCTGCATTTGAGGAACTGGAATTGTTCTAGCACCTGGTGGAATTTGCTTTGAAGTTGTTTCTCAAACACTATGAACAATGTTCTATGCCATTTCTAGTGGGTTTTCTCTCCAGTTGCTAAAAGCTTGTTGTGCTAAGGAAGTGAACAGTTCTCTCAGTTGGCAAGTGAAGTGGAAGGAGCAGCACTTGCTTATCAAGGGATTGAGGTACAGCTGCCTCGGGGTAGAAGAGCTGCAGACCCTCAGTGTCAGTTACGAATTGGTCTCTTGGGCAGGTGAGAGGACCAGTTTATTCTTAGGTCTAGGTTAAATATTTTCAATGTTTTAAGTCCTAATACATTCTCTAGAGTGAGAAATGTAGTTTTTATGAACTTGCTAGAGCTGACTGCCACGAAATACAGGAGGTGTACATAATCTCCATCCTTTCTGAGAAGTTGCAGGGTTTGCTGATGGGACCGGGTCCCTAAGTAGAATAACTAGTTCCCAAAAAAGCCAGCAGACGTTAGGCTTGACGGGGGATTTAGATCAGCCCCCTCTCATACCTGGCACAGTGGGCTGAAGGAGGCAGAAACTTCCTAGCTGTTGGCCCACAGATTTGCTTTTCCACTGGGAAGTGCAAAAGCTGCAAGTAGGTAATGCTGAACACATGCCTAGAAAGGATTAGCTGAACTCCTGCACATCCCACAGGCTTTTCCTTCTGCTGCATCCTCCCTGGAGAGGCTTTTTCACCTCAGCCCTCTACTGGAATGTGCCTTAAAGGCATAATCAAGCTCATAAAAATTAAGTGGTGTGCAATCGTTAAAACAAAACAAAACAAAACAAAAGGACCCTAACTAAATTTTATTCAATAAATTCTCTACAATCAATCCATTTGTGTTTTCATTAATGTCAGAATTCACAGCATAGTTTCCCTTTCTGTGTTTCACGGGGCTGTAGGGGCTTTTGTTAAGGTTTGGGTTTTTTCCACACCACTGCACACGACAACATTTTGGCTTTGAATTGAGAAGAGTATAAAGTCAAAACTACAATTATTTTTTTTTTCAACTTGTGAACATCCTTTGGATCAAATCTAAAGGCTTACCTGTTCAAAGCTGGAATGGATTGATGAAAGTGAAGGGATCCAGGATGAGGAGAGAGCCCTGTGAATGCCTGGTAGTCAGTTACATTACACTAATTTTCTAATGATGTATGATATCTACCTCTGATAAGTTCACTCTGTAGCTCTAAAGATGTTTTCTTGATTATTCTTATACTAATGGTAACAAAAGGGGAGAATTTGTGGCATCCTGTCTACACAGATCCTTTCCTCACACTCTCGCTGCCAGAATGCTGATGGTTCAGCATGCACTGCACATTTCAAATCTTCCCTCTGCTGAGGGAGAGTCCTGAGCCTTACTGCTTCAAAGTACTCCAAATGTCAGTGCATTTCAAGTATCTCATGTCTCCTGTCTGCTGCCCTGTCCCTCTAACCCAGGGATTTTACGGTTTTTCTAAATATGATAGAAGTCACTTGGAGGATGCCATTCTCAGGCAGGTTTGTCAGTTGGGTCCTTCTTAGCAAAAGCCATGTGAGTCTCTTGCACAGTAAAACCAAATGTTTTCAGTTGGTTCCTGATTCTTTAAAATCTTCTCCAGATGTATTTTGCTTTCAACTTGCCTGTTAGATCTTTGTGGTCAGCCTGGGTTCATGTACATTTGATTAATCGTTCTAAGGTGGTAAAGGCCATCATATGGGATGAAAGTAGTGAATGTGTAGGAAAGAAAGTGAATATGAAGGAAAGAGCTAGACAAAAAAATTGACATGATGGAATAGGTCAACTATCCATTCACCAACTGTAATTTCTATTCCTGTCTCTGTGAGTGGCACTTTCTGAAGACTCTGAGCAGTCTGGATTCATCTTACCAGTTTTGCCTATTTTATTAACCTACCATTTAGTGTGGGAAGAATTTATTATTATGGTTTTGTTTATTCTCGATTCCCAGAAGGACAGTGTTTGGTGGCTGTAACCAGTGAATTTTCTGTAGTAAAAACACTGATATTTGTGTCCTTAGAGTTGCCTATATATACTCCTTTTAAAAAAAACCTAAAATTTTTCTCGTATGCTTCCTCAATGATATTCTGCTACAGTGATTTCCAAAGGTTAATTATATGTTTTGCTCAAAGCTACTTCACTAACAGGGTCTTCAGGATGAGGGTTGCTGACCCTTTTAAGCCAGTGAACTAAAGCAAACAGAAAAATAACCCACTGAGACTGTTAGCTTGTGGGTGGCTATTTGTCTTTCTTGGTTCTTTTTCATCAGGGCAACCTTCCTGAATCAAGCTTCCTCTCAAGAAGGTGACCAGACTGTCTCTGCTGGCATCATGTAAACAGAGATGAGGGCAATGCTCATTCTTGATTTTCCTAAGTGACGGTATTTTGGTTTTCAGAAGAAGTTGTGCCACGATCATCTTTCCCCACTGCTGGGGACCCCTCTGGTACCCCCTGGAGGGGCCTGTACAGCCCTGTCTTGGGTGGGCTCAGCTGAGGTTCAGGAATGGCTGGGGGCAGGCCTGAACTCCGTGTGGCCAGTTCTGTCCACTAATGCATTCCCTCTTTTCTGTGTTTTAAATGTTTCTAAATGTGAACGGAAGTAGAAATCATTTTGGAAACTTGGAATAGAATGACATGAAAAAGAGTTCCTTAAAAGAATTAAGAGCATGTAATTTAATCAGTGTTTGTAGCATTTAATCTTAAAACCCTGCTATCTTATGTATTTTATGTATCTGTTTTGCTGAAGAAAGCTGATAAGGGCATCCAGTGCTTCAGCAGCTCCTGCCAGTGACAGTGAACCTGAAATGGAACATGGGGTTGTAAATAAAATACAGGTGGTCAGGACACACTCTCATTGGCTAAGGTGTGTGCCAGTGGCACCAGGAGGATTTTAAGGGAGCCTCAAGGAGGTGGGATCAGCAAGGATTTCCAGTCTCTCTGGTGACATGACCTGGGTGCAAGGACAGCTCAGACCTCGTGGCACATACGGTGCATGCACGAGTGCAAATATTCCACTTTTACACTGGTTCTGTAGTTACAGGAGAAAGAGAAAAAGGTTTCTGGAACAGTTTTTCTGAACATGTGGTCAGTCTCAGCCAGGCTGTCTTTCTAACATACATGATGTAAGATTTTTCAAGAGATGAACTGATGTTTGTCACACTGAAGAGACCAGCTTCATACCTCTCCCTGAAATAGTCCTCTGGAGCACTGTTATGTCCAAAGGCACAGATAAGGACAGGCTCCAGGCTCATGTATCTCCCATTTAAGACATCCCACTGTCCACCCAGGAAAAGAAACCAACTGGTAGTTCTCAATTACCACATAAAATTTATAAGGAGAGATGATATCTCTCAAATAACTGGGTCCCAGACCATTTACGGCAATACAGACTTCAATCAGTGCCTTGAAATGTATCTACGAGCAAATAGAGCCAGGAGTGTTTCGTGCTATTAGGCCGCTTCAGCAAATCACTTAAGCATTACTTAACACATGCTAAGGCTACTGCACCCAAGGCAAATTCTGTATATGATAAACTCTTTGTCCATAAGATGTCCCCCTCTGGATAATGCAGCACCACTTTATGGCTAAGGGTGATTGTGTGTCTGTCTGTCTCAATGGGAAAAAAATCTGGTAGTAGAGCTGTTGCGCTGTACCTGTATTTGTGTGATTGGTCTGCTAAGTGCATAAATCTTAAACGATAGAATTTTGTAATATACAGTATAACAACTGGCAAGTGTTGTACATTTATTTTCACAAGTGAGGGAGTGACCCATAACTCACATCCATCACAATATATGAAAGCACAGCTCACTGTAGTATAGCAAGCAAGGAAATCATTCATACACAGGATGTTATTCACTTCAACCTTTCCCCTTTTCTGAACGCAGTCAGGATCTATATGTCTACTGCTGCATGCTCTGTGTGCTGGCATAGATGTATGATGGCATCACAAAAACTGGAAGGGGAAGAAATGAGATAGGAACAGAGAAGGGGTGTGGGCAAATGTTGTCTGAGCTGATAGAAATTTAAGTGGTCAGGCTTGTCAAGGAGAAAGAAAACTGCAGGGCTGGAGAGTGACTGAGATTAGAAGTGACTTTTGGAGAAATGGAAGCTGAGATAATACCTTTCAGCTCAAAAAACATGGATGACGGCACAGGGTGAGCAGGGGAGAACTGGAAATTAAAACAGTATATAAAATGGAAATGTATTTGATGAAAAGACAACAAAATGTGTATCATCCCTTCAATTCTGGTCTAGTTCCTCTGTCATTATTCCCAAATTTAATGCTGTACTTTTCAACAGGACCTGTATCCTATAGCAATTTCTGTGAAAAATGCCCTTTACAAAATGGCCAGAGAAGCTGAAGAGAAACATTAATATTGGGAGTTCATCAGTTCTTGGCACCTACCTGCTTTCACCAGGCTTGCATACCTGCTGTGCACTCTGCAGAAAGTCTGTATCTTTTCCTCTGGTTAAAAGGAATGGTAAAATTAGCTTTAATTAGTTTTATACTGACCACACCAAGCTACCTACAGAGGCTGTGGTGTCACATTTCTTTGTAGAAACAGTGAGCAAGATGAGCTCTGTCCCAAATTTCTGAACAAGCAAAGGGGCAAAGGAGAAGGTATGGTTATTTCCCATGTGGAATGATTTCATGAGTTTGCCAAGGGACATAGAGGAATCATGTGTTAGAAGGAAGAAATGTCTCTGGATTTCCCAAACCCCAATTTAGCAGCGCAGCTGTAAGATATGCTTCCTTTGTACTTGCATCCAGTTGTAGTAGGGTTTTGCCATTCCATGATTTATACTTGGATAGACAGTTTGGGAGATCCCCTGGGAGATGGAGGGAGAGAAGGCTGCAAGTTCAGGCAGCTTAAGTAGGAGAGAAAAAGTTTCTTGGTAGACAAGTTGAGAGCTGCTGCCTTGCTTTTAAGAGTAATCATTCTGCAACTTCTGACAGGGCTTAGTTCTAGGTTTTACTCTCCACTCAGGTCCTAGCCTGTGGCACATGTTACAGTAATAACCCAGCACAGCTCAGACACAAGGGATCTTGTGTACCACACAGTAGGAGCAGGGGGAGCCCAGATATTCCTGACCTTATGCTGAGGCAATATTTTTTTTCTCAGTACTGACTTCCATTGCAGTGAGTGTAACCCTTTTGTCATCTGCACCATGCTCCCCTTTGTCATTGCACTGCTGGACTCACATCCTTGAACTTAGAGCACAAAAACCCCTCTGTTTTTTTAACTGATGGTTTGTTTGTTTTTCCTCTTTGGTCGATGCTGGGATCAGTGATGTCAACTTGTTCTATTTGCTTTGACAGGAAAATGTTTTCAGAGTTCATTAGGATGGCATCAATTCTAACATTTGGCACATGAACATTTGATGACCTTCATGTGCGGGAAGAAATATGTAGGCAAAACTTCCATTAGTTTGAAAAAACACTTCCACTCCACACCATTCCAATTCCTGAACTGCAGCTTCAACCAGAAGTTTTGTGCAGTCCCTGTTTGTGATCTGCCAGTGGGCTCCAAACACGGTGACTGGAACTGTTTGGAAGCACTTCATATGCAGCCTGGACGGAGGCTGCTGTTGGATACAGCTCTGCACTCACCTGTAGGGCAGGTGCTGCCAGCAGCCAGGCTCCTCACTTCTGTTTGGCTCAGCTGGTCAGTCAATGAGTCAGTCCAATGTAAAGGCAATGGCATCCTATGCCTCCAAATGCACAACTTTCCTAATGCTTTCCTGATAGTTCCCCTCAGCGAGATGATTTCATTTGGCCACTTTGGGCTCATTTTCATCAATTACAGGGCTCATTAAAAGAGCTGGACTGACTGGCATTGCAGCAGCTGAACTCTGGGCTTATGCACAGAAAAGGAATAGCAGGTGCTGGCACTTCCCTCCTCAGAGCCACCTGCCCTATGCTAACAGAGCCTCTGAGTCAGAGGGAAGGAAAATGCTCCTGGCTTGCCATGGCCCCTAACAGTGAGGGGCCAAGTAACAGCAGGAACTTCTGCAGTGAAGAGACATCCTCAGTAGTAGCTGGCCTGAGCCCACCAAATTATTCTCACTGACCACCACAAGAGTTGCTAACAGCCTCTGGTTACTGTCAGCCAATGGGTTTAGCAAGGACCAGGTAGGAAGTGAGAGCCCATTTTTTGGCCATCATTCGTCCTTCGAGCCTCCCCTCAGTCTTAGAGCTGGGTAAGTCCTGCCAAACAGCTCTGTTTTTCCTAGTCCCTGTCTCCAGCCCTTTCCTCTTAACTATCTTAGCTCTTATTTCCTTTTTTTTAGGATTCACTGTGTCTTTATGTTTTTCTCTTATATCCTGTAATCAAGTGAAAGGTGTCTCTGTGGACAGAGGGGATTTGTACTCAGCCTTTGTTTGCTCTTTCCTGACAGTGCTGCCTGCTGTAAGAAAAGCCAAATGCTGCCCATATGTTGCTGTGCTCCCCTAAATTACGGAGGATGAACATTTATGGCTGTTCTCACTGTTGCTTTCTCCATACTTTTCTAAATGATATGTTTTCACAAGCAATTTCTGAGATAGGCAGTCATGACTGGTTTTTGAGGTGTGCCACTTAGTGGCCTACACATAAAAATGGGAGACAGGAGGAGGAGGATGGCAGAGGCTTAATACTATGCCTTGCTTAAGAGAATGTCCTTCAGGTGAGCAAAACCCTGCACCTTGTAAAAGTATGACTTTAATTTTGCCTTTCAAATATGAACTAAGAAGGGCTGTCAACACATACAGTGTTCTCCCTTGTCAAACCATTTCACTTAGTCTGTCAGCTGTAAACAGCTTAAGAGGCATGTCATTCTAGCATTATTACGGCACTTTTAGATTTGTTTTTAGATTGGCTCTGTATCTGCTTCTGCAAAAGGTGTAGATACAGAGATGACATGGGTTATTTATTGTGTTACTGCAAAATGCTGCTTGCGTTTTGTGGTAAGCACTGAGTAACTCCATTTCAAATAATGGGCACTGCAGAGTAATAATCCTGTAGTGCCACAGTAATGCCATTGCCATACTTTGTCACATCAGTTGTGTCAGTGGAGCAGAGTGCTTTCTTCACTGAGGGTGTCTATGTCCTTGCACTTCATTTTAAGTTTCTTTTTTTTTCTTTTTTCCCCTGGAGATCAGGGAAGCAGAATTAAGGCATGTGGAGAAAGAAGTGTGATCAACAGACTCTGTACTTTTGTTTTTTTTTCAAAAAGTTGCTTTACATATTCAAATAAACAGTGTTTAAGCTGTTGATGACAGCTTAACTACTTCATACCAGAACGTTTTGACAAGTGATTTTCAGCGTTTTGGTTTCTCAAGATTTTGATAACCCCCAAAAAGCACGAACTGAATTTATATGTCACGTGTTTAATTTATTTGAGATGTATGTATTATGTTGCAAAAGCAATAAGAAGGGAGTTAAAGGACAGGGTGGTACACTCCATATTTATGATCATCAGCTTCTTCACCGTGTCATTACAAGAGAAAAAAATGTTCAGAGATATGGAGTAGGCAAAGCGCTCAAACTTTTTTTGCCAATCTGTCTGGATTGTGATTTATACAAATTGTTGGTGCAATTTCCCTGTGACTCCACTGAAATCCACAGAACTGGACCTGTTCTAACTGCAGGGAGCCTGGGCTGCTTCCCTTGTACCTGGCTGCTGCCATGTGGGTGTTTTTGGCTCCCTGGCCATGGACAGTGGCACAATGGGCATTTAACGTTTCCTGAGTCCTGAGCAAAAGTGAAGGACAAAGGTAGATGTTTTCTCCCCAGAAATGCATGATTTTTCTGGCTGTATGCATTCCATAGTATTGCTGTCAGAAATAACACAAATGTGCAAACTGATCTTCAGTACCAAACTGGAGTGCGGACCAAACGTTTAAAGCAAAGTTTGTTTCATCTCTGTTTTGGGAATTAGGTGTTGTCCAATTTTTGATTGCTTCTTCTTCTCTGCCTACACCAAAGCAGAAAAAAAGATGGGATACACCCATCTTCCTGGGCTCTTAAACAAGAAGTAGGGAAAAACACAAGGACAGAACTGCTTTTGTAAATCTCCTAGGCTGTATAATATATTTTGCTAAAAAAAAGGTTCATATTTCAACATCATACCTCAAAACCTTTTGAATATTCCCCAGTATCTCTTTATTGGTACTTCTGTCATGAGTGTTTGATAGAAGTAGAATCACTGAAATTTAGAATTAGAATTTAGAATTAAGCATATTGGAAGTATTGGAAAATCCTCCTTCAACTTATTCAGCACTCAGGATATTGCTATCCTTTTTCTATATCAAAATGCCGCTTATTTTATTGTGCAACAGAGTTGTTTCCATCAGTACTAGGCAGCATATATCCTTAACAAAGTAGAAGGGGCTATTTTATTTTACTAATTCTTACATCAGCTTAAAATATGTCAGTATAAATTCTTCTTTTATAGTAATGCTATATAGGTACAAAGGAAACCCCATGCATTCTAAATAAAATTTGACACTTAGTATTTCCCAAAGTTGACTTTTTTTCTCCTAAATAAGTAGCATTTAGAATATTTTTCACAAAACATCCCCAAACCTCCCCCCCAAAAAAAACCTAAAAAACCCACAAAAAAACTGCAACAAACAAACGAAACCCAAAACCAAGCAAAATAAAAAACCCAAACAGACAAAAAACCCCCCAAAACCCCCAAACCCCAAAATTGTGGAGGTTTCAGCTAATTGTGAATTTGTGCTTTTTAAGTATTTAAATGCCCTCTAAATTGAAAAAACTAATTTCAATTATTCAAAGTGCTGATAGTGGAGATCATAGCTGGCTTTTCAGACATTCCAGGGTCAGGGACCCTGGCCAGAGGGTCAGGCATGATTTGCTTAATCCAGCCTTAGTTGCTGCAACTTTCTTCTGATACTGGACAAGTAGCATATTTCTGATAATTTGGGAGTTTTAGCAAGTGTTTAGTATCTGACTAAATTGTCTTTAGCTTGGCATGTTACAGTGTTATCTGCATCTGCTGCTTTGGGGAGGTGGAAGACAGGAGCAGGCACCTTTTGTTTGGGTTCCCCCTAATGGAGAGGGGAAAATGGGAGGAGACCTGACAGCTGTTGACAGTGAGAGGGAGATGGAGTTGCCTGTGTCAGGAAAAGAATAGCCTCTTCTGCAAGAATGAGGGGCTAGGAAGACAAAAAAAAAAAAAGGATTTTCAATATATTACAAACAATATTATCTGCCAAAAGGGCAAGATAATTATCCTAATGTGATTTTTGACCAAGATAAATTCACATTATTTTATAAACTGGGTAACAATTTGAATCTTATGCAAAACCTAGAAATAAATCTAAAAAATATGATAATGTAATAAAATTGAAATTATTAGCAGTCCAAGTGGCATACTTGAGGCAGTAAAACCTTTTAAGTTCCAGTGGAAAATAGGCTAGTAAACCTGGAGTAAGTTACTCTACTTTAATCACTTGATAAATAGCTACAATGTTTGGAAGAATTGATGGTGTCATTACAGCAACATCCCTTTTTATAAACAGCCTGGTGCTGATTTGATTCTAATTGCTGCCAGAGGAACTGTATCAAAGCAGTGCTGCTCCAGCAGTGTAACCTGTGGGGTGAGCAGGAGCTGCAATGAGCTGCCTGGAAACGAAGGAAACCCAGGTTTTCAAAGGCACGGATTCTAATTCTGGGAGTGGTGGAGGAGGGCTGAGTAAATTTGGGAGAAACTACAGAGGAAGTGCTTAATGAAGAGAAAGCATGAAGTAGACAAACAGGCTCCCCTGAGTTCACAAAATAGTGGGAAAACAGTGGGAGAAACTGAGAGGTTTGAACGTGTGTTTGATTTCTCTTCACAAAGAATTCTCCTGCTGGGCCAGTGTGGCCCTACTACCAAACTGCAGCTCTGGCCTCCCTGGTTTCAGGCACCAAAGACCAAATTTTTAAGACATTCTTAATAATTATAGCATCTTTGCATACTTGCAGGCACTGCGTTCACCTTTTACCCATGAATGCACCAAAAAAACCTAAGATTGCTTTTGCAAAATGCGTCTTTAGCAATTCTCTGTTTTTGCACAGCAAATCCTGGATTTTACCCTTCTTGAGTATGGAGTAGGTACCAGCATTGTACTGATGGCTGCTATGATGGTTGAGGGCAATAAACTTACATTTATGTGGAAAATAAACTAGAACACATGCTTCTAGGCTGAGTCTTTTTCCAAAAACTAACAAGAAGTTGTCTTATTTTGGGAATGGTAGGAAGAAAAGCAGGACTCCATAAGGAGGGAAGAGGAGGAACATGTTTAATAGTTCTGTCAGGTTAGCAACAAACCCCAGAATAAACAGAAATGCAAAGGGGAGAGGTATTTATCTTTTTAAACAAATCATGTGATAAGCTTCTCCCATAGATTGGGGACTAAGTGAAATATGTAAAATAGCTTATTGAAGAAAAAACTGCTTCAAGTGGGACTGAATGGCTCAGGAGATTAGTGATGGGATAATAGCTTTTCTCCATTTAAGTGGTAGACCAGTTCAAATCAATTCTAGGTCTCTAGAGACTGGAAGGTGTTGCTATCCTGTGACTCCTCGGCAGTTATTTGAAATGATTTTTTGGTCTCAGTTCCATCCTTAGTTGCCAGAAAATGATCCCCAACCCAATCAGCACTGAATTGCTTTGAGCTAACTGTCGTATCCTCCCCCTAAAGATGCACAGCCCTCAAAGCTGTGTGTGGGGATGGCAGCTGTTTTATTTAGCTCCACATTGCTGGTCAGAAATATTTTGTCTCCTGTGGAACGGACAGATTGCACAAAAGAAGAGACAACTTGGAATACGACGCAGTGTGAAGTCATTCTTTAAATAAATGCCATGGTTCGTCGGTTTAATGTGGATTTCTTGGGAGGACAGGGCTATGTTTGGACACTTCCAGCTACCTCTCACTTGCACCCAGAGCCTGCTTGTTTGCCTGCAGGCTGTGTCATGACTTCCCCCCACATCCATGTAAATCAGAGAGCAGGGCCACAACATGGGAAACAGCTATTGGTCATAAGGAGCAACTGGAAAATTCAAACTGGCGGCATGCCCTCCAGATTTTTTTTGAAGCATCTATTTAGTGTGTGAAGCTGGACCAGTGAAGTGATGTTAGGGACATGCCAATGTATGGCAGCTCAGAATCTTGCCTATCAGTTTTATTCTGAAATATTATAACAACTAAAATAGCAGACATTGATTATTCTGCCCAATGCAAAGATTAAGCAAACAAGTAAGACGCAATTCTCACCCAGATCAGGATGATTTGGATCTTTTAGTGGCTATAACAGTAGGTCTAGAGCTAGTGAACCACAGCAGAATTCTTATTATTCAGTGTACCAAGGAAGAAAGAGACCCTCGGTTATTAGAGAAGAATCTCAGCAGTTTTGTGTGTATAACTGCTTGGAAAAAACAAATAGGATATTATGACAATGTAAAGGAGTTGGATAATTGAAATCACATGGTTATAGTGACATTTTTCTATAAAACTGGTGCAATACAGAGTCTCTTGCAGGAGAAATTTTATTTTTGCCTTAACCCAGACAGCTCTAGGTTTAAGAACGCTTATCAGGGTGGAAGGCTAAAGGGGTTAAGGAAATAAGGCATGACAGAGGTGACCTATGGGAACTTTCATTATTATATGGAGCCTTGATGAGTGAAATGAGAGGAATTGCTCTCCATCATGAAAGGCTGAAATGTCGAGGGAGCAATTGCAAATTAATCTATTAAGAATAAGTAGGAGGCTGAACAGTGTGACTCAAAAGGATGGAAATACATGAAATAAACTGCTATGTAAAATCACAATGATTTCTAGACCTAATCTTAAAGACATTCATCTGTGATTTTTACAATGAAAAGGGATTTTTAAATGTGTGCATATGAGAGGCAAAGTTTAAGCAGATTAAATTGGTCTCTTTCTTTTCAGGTACTCCCAATATTTTTAATGACCAGGCCTGAATGAGAAGTTGTGTTCTGATTCGTGTGGCTTTAACCAGAACAATGTGTCAGGAATTTTTCTGGGTTTTTTTTTTTTTTTTCAGGACACACAAATAAAATGCCTCGCAGGCAGTTTTCTGTGTGGTGATTTTCCTGTTTTGCTGTGACATTTTTAACCCGAATTTAATGTTTGTAAAACGTACTGTGTGATGACATTGTGTAACCGAAGGCCTCTTTTTATTGACAGGTCATGAACACTCAAGGCTGGAGAAATTTCTCTGTGTCAGACTGCAGAGGTACAACCCTTAAGAGCCTGAAGGAATGAACTTCCAGGAGGAAAAATGGTAAGTCCACGTCAGTCACTCCAATCTTATGTTAAATGTCACTACATGGCTGTTTTTAAAGAGCTCACATCCCAAGGATGTGGAGAGAGGCATGAAAAGTTACCCATCTGCCAGGACGACACATGTTATTTTCTCTGTTCCCCAGCTGTGGTAACAACTTTCTGGAGTGTTAATGCTTTGTCCACCAGTGGCTGGAGTGAGGCTTGGCCCAGACTACCAAGTGTATGTTGTTGGAGCTGATCCAGCAGGATGTCCCCAGCTCCCCTTGCAGTCCTTGGGAGGTGAGGTTCTGTTTGCTCAGTACCTGTCCACGATGCCAATCTTTAGGCCTCAATGTTAATCCTTTCACAAAGCTCATGTAGTTTCAGACTTCTACCTTTCCCGGCTTATTATAGCCCAGGAAGATGAGATGTGACTATGCTGAGATACAACCCCCAGTGATGGCACTTTATAATACTGTATAACTGGAGGATTGCTATTGTAGGCAGAGAAAAAGGCAATAAAGCAGCATTGATATCCTGCCTGCCCTCTTACAGGAGTTATTGAATCAAACCTACCAGAACTGCCAGACAAACAATTTGCAGCTGCAGTCTGAAGCCTGACAATGACACAGAATCAAAAAGAACTAGTTGGAGTGCATGGGCTTGTGAACTCCTCTGCGACCCACCACAGCAGGCTCCCTAGGATTGTTCTCCTCTTTCTGGTCCTCTACCTGTACAATTCCTTCTCTTTCCCTCCCTTTTCCTCTCTCCCATTTTCTCTCCTACATCTTGCCATTTTCAGCTTTTCACACTTTTTCCCCTTCCTTTTTTTTTCTCTCTCTCATTGCCTCACTATTTCCTTCTGTTGCCTCTTGCTTGTTTCTACTTCGTGAGTTCAAGTGCTCTCCTGTGTTTCTCAATGTCTCCATTTCCCCAGTTGTTTCTTGGTTTTGATTGATTTAGTTCCTGCCCTCCCCAGTTTCCCATAGTCTTTCCTATTCTCCCTTCCTTGCTGTACCTTTTTTTCTGTTTTGTTTCCCTTTTTTATTACTCATTGTTTCCTCTTTTCCTGCCAGTTCTAATACCTGCATTTTCCCTGAACCATACTTAGCCAGTAGCTGAGCTCTATGCTGCTCTTACCCCTCAGATGTGAGGATTTAAACATTTCCTGTGCACTAGGATTTCTAAAGTGCCAATCCAGCTCAGCTAAGGGGAACTGATGTGGTTTGGCGCTAATGTATGAAGAGAGATACTGCAAAAGCCACCATAACAGTAGCACTGACCAATGCTCTTGGGCTCCCGACCCTACTCCTGCAGTTGCAGTCAAGGCTTATCAAATTAATGAGTTCTGGATCAGACCTGCAAGTAACACCCCCACATCAGATTT
>VXBQ01011790.1:1311-12114 GCA_013400175.1 Phainopepla nitens | reverse complement strand
AAAAAAAAACGGGATTTGGGCTGGGTTTTATTCCNTGAAAAGTTCCAAATCCCCACTCCAAATTCCTCTTTTATTCTCTTTTTCTAGAAAAAGAAATCTCAGGATATCGTGAGGTTCCCACAGGAGTTTTGGGATTTTTTAAATACAGACATTGACCAAGAGGGACCTGAAAAGTTCCCAATTCCCACTCCAAATTCCTCTTTTATCCTCTTTTTCTAGCAAGAGAAATCCCAGGATATTGTGAGGTTCCCACAGGAATTTTGGGAAATTCTGGAATCCTCAAATTCAAATTCTTTGAGCTCTGGCCCTGCTCAAAGCCCTAAATGTGACTCAGGATGAAATCTTCTAAAAAAGGGAATCTTGAGCTTGGTGGCCAAGATCCCACAGATCAAATATTCCAGATTCATCATCATCATCATCCCACAATCTCTTAATGGGGTTTACCCAGAGGAAATTATTAAAAAAAAAAAATTTCCAAATCTGCCAAAAAGGAAAACCTGAGCTTGGTGGCCAAGATCCCACAGACCAAATATTCCAGATTCATCATCCTCCCACAATCCCTTAGTGGGGTTAATCCCAAAGAAATTTTATTTTAATTTTCCTATTAAGTCAGTTTGTTGGTTTTTGTTTGATTTTATTTGATTTTCTTTTCAAACCAAGACATTTTCCCTGAAGCTCAGGCAGCAGGGGGTGGCTCTTACCTTTCTGCAGGGTGCTGGGGAAGGACAGAGTGACCTTTTCATCCTCATTTTGATAGTTGAACCCTGTGGCATGAACCTCTGCAATGAGGAAAAAAAAAACAGGAATCAGGGAAAAAAACTGGGGTCAGATCCATCCTGGTGAGGGCTTTGTGCTCAAAATTCCTCAAATTCACCCAAAGCAGCTGAGCTCAACAAGTCAGGATCAGTTCTGAGTGAAAGTTGTGCTGAAAAACCCCAAATTCTGCAGGAAAAAAAATGGGATCTGATTGTCCTGCTGGGAATTCCACACAGGGAAAGCTCCTGGAGCAACACCCAGGAGTGAAAAAACCCCAAACCTGCAGGAAAAATGGGATTTGTATCCTGGGAATGTGGAATTCCACAGCAGAGAAAGCTCCTGCAGCACCCAGGAGCTTAAAAAAACAGGTTTGAAAAACCCCAAACCTGCAGGAAAATGGGATTTGTGTCCTGGGAATGTGGAATTCCAAGGCAAGGAAAGCTCCTGGAGCAGCTCCAGGAGTGAAAAACCCAACAATTGCAAGAAAAATGGGATTTGTGCCCCAGGAATGGTGAAATACAGCCCCAAACTAGCTGTTAAATGCTCCCATCAGTGGGGAAATAAAAAAAAAATTACAAATCTGCCTTCGGTGCCTCACTGCAAAAAAAGAGAATCTTGAGCTTGGTGGCCAAGATCCTACAGGATCAAATATTCCAGATTAACCATCATCATCCCACAATCTCTTAGTGGTGTTTATCCAGATGAAATTAATTCAAAAAATGAATTTTCAGATGCAATAAAGCTTTATCTTAAGTGAGGAGCTGAGTTTTGACAACCAAAGGGGTCCCTCTGAGCTGGAGCAGCTTGGGAAAAATCCCAACGTGGACAGAGAGGAAAATCCTGTGGGAATTCCAAATTTCCTCTGCCCAGAGGAGTCCAGGAATTGCTGCTGCCTCCACCAGCAGGGAAATCATTGCTCAGGAGGCAAATTTCACCATAAATCACCCAAAATCTGCAACTCTAGAGCGAATTCTTCAACCTGGAAGAAATTATCATTTATAAAACTCGAAATCTGCTCCAAAACTGCAAAACTTCAGCTGCCCAACTCGGCAAGCCCGGACACGACGAGGAACTTTTCATCCCAAAACAAAAACGTGCCACTCAGGCAAAGCCTTGAATGACAAAATCTGTCTGAAATTACAATTTTAAGCACAAAAGGACTCGTTTTCCATGCTCAGGTATCACTGGGAGTGTTGGGTTTCAGCCCCAGCACGCTGCAGGGTGACAAAAGGAAATGGAAACGTGGTTTTATTGTGGTTTATTATTATTTTATTCCAGTGCTGTTGATTCTGGAGCAGTGTGATTTCAGCCTTAAGGCTGAGTTAATTCCAACCTCTGCTCAATGCAGGGTTTTTAGGTTTATTATTATTATAAATTAGGTTTAACTCCAGGTTTTACAGAGCTCTGCTCAGTGTTTAATCTGAGTTAAATTAACCACCATGCTGGGGTGCAGAGCATTGAAAGGCTCCAACAGCACAGGGAAAAACACAATGCAGAAATAAATTACAAAAAATAAAAACCTCTACAGGATCAAATTGAGGCTCTCCTGATCTGTGCCGAGGAGTTCCAAGATTTTAAAAATCAGCTGTAACTGGATGAGCTGAGCATTGAATCCATGCCAAGGACACCCAGCAAATGCTGGGCAACCAAAAATAAAAGTTTGAGTTTTCTCCTTATAACTGGAGATGGGATTGGGAGAAGAGTAAAAGTAGGTTTAATACTTATATCATTAATTCCTTTCTTTCTTTACCAAAAAAAATAAATTATTACTAAACTAACACACACTCAAATCAGAAAAACTGCATGAAATAAAGAGGGATTGCTGGAGCTTTGAAATATTGAAGTAGGAGAAGTGGGAGCACCACAAAAATAAGAAATGAGAAAATGGAATGGAATCATCCCTGCAAAACCCACTCTGAAAATTCACATTTCTCTTTTTCCTCAGGTGTCCAAACACAGCCTTTTCCTCCACATTTATCCAGCTGTTGCACAAGAAACAAAGTTGAAAGCTACCCAAAAACACCTTCCCTCCCATCCATCCATCCATCACCAAAATCATTCCATTCCTCACCACGGATTTGACAAAATGTTTTGTGATGTTTTCCTTGTGGAAAGAGACATTTTCCTCGTGGAAAGGGAAGCCTGAACTTTTTTGTGCTCCTGAAGAGCTTCAGAAGCAGTTGGAACTCCCACCCATCACCAAAATCATCCCATCAATCCCTAAACACAGATTTAAGAAAGTGTTTTGTGGCATTTTCATTCTGAAAAGGGACATTTCCCCTCATGGCAAGGGAAGCCCTGCACCTTTTTTATTCTCTGAAGGGCTTCAGGAGCACTTGGACCTCTCATCCACCACCAAAATCATTCCATCAATCCCTCACTATGGATTTAACAAAGTGTTTTGTGGTATTTTCATTCTGAAAAGGGACATTTCCCCCCATGGAAAAGGAAGCCCTGCACCTTTTTGTGCTCCTGAAGGGTTTCAGAAGCAGCTGGACCAGGGAGCAGAGGATCCCTGAGAGCCCCAGGAGGGCTCTGCCCTCTGTGAGACCACAGAGTTTGTTTTCCACACCTCCTTCATTCCACTCTGCAGCTGCCAAAGCCCTTTCTGTGTTTGCTAATCCCCTCCAAATACAACTGGGGAAGTCAGTGGTTGCTGCTGAGGGTTACAAATTTCTCCAGGAACTTTTATTCCTCCAGCAACTTCTTCCAGCCTTTCCCTGGGCTGGTCTCCTCCACACAAACACCTCTTCCACGTTGTCCAGCACTCAGAAAATCCTGCCAAATGCCAATTAAGTGTTTTGTGTGCTCTCCAAATCCTTTCCTGTGAGTAGCCATTATTGATGCATTCCCTGTCAGGCATGTTGTAAATATTCCTGAATCCATAGGTAGAGATGTTCTTAGACATTGACATGATATCTAGATATAAAAATAATATCAAACCAGCTCAGTATCCTCTGCCTACATCCCTCAGGAGAGGTAGGGGAGACTGAAGGAATTTTTTTACCATAACACAACTGAGGGGATTCCTCCACCAGGGCACAGCTGGCAGCGATGAGATCCAGCATGGAACCAAGATAAGGAATTCTGTGCTTCCAGGGGCAGGGCTGAGCTTATCAAAGCATGACATCATTTTGTTCTCAGAGCTGTTGGGCTGCTGGCAGCAGCTCCCAGAGGCAGAAATGAAACCAGGCAGGTTCCAGACCTACCTTCGTCTCCTTCCGGGGCGTAGGACGCGGTGATGATGTCGATGTCGGCGCAGTTCATCACGATTTGGTTGGTTGCATTTTTCACCTGGAAGAGAAACTCCATCAGCATCAGGAAGAAATGAGAATTCCCACCTCTCGTCCATGTAAAAAGGAAGAATCTATCCTTCTGTTTGAAGGAGAATTGGGGTGGGAAAGGAGGATGAGGGGGTGCAGTGCTGCTGTCAGAGCATGAACTGTGCTCAGGCACACAGTTCNGGAGCAGCTTGAGGCTGTGTCCCCTCGTTCTGGATAAAGGGACCAAGCCCAGCTGAGCACAGCCACCCTTCAGGGAGTTGTAGAGAGTGCTGAGGCCACCCCTGAGCCTCCTTTTCTCCAGCTGAACACCCCCAGCTCCCTCAGGACTTGTGTTCCCACCCCTCCCCAGCCTCGTTGCCTCCTCTGGACTCAAGAGGTCCAGAGCTCAAGGGATCTGATGCTCAAGGGTCTCAACATCCTTCCCAAACTGAGGGAATTATTTAATGCTGGATAAAAAACGGGACTGAAAACTTCACAGTGTTCCCTTGTGCAGTGCTGGGATTCCAAACCCAATAAAAACAGATCCCGAAATCAAATCCAACAGAATCAGCCTCCTTTGGGGGTGGTCTGAAGGAGAGCAGAGTGGAAAAAAAAAAAAAATCTCTTTTGGAGATGAGCAACACAACCTCTGTGCGTGCTCTGCTCTGTCAGAGCTCCTCAGCTGAAAAACATCTGCCAGGAGATTCTCCTTCCCCCCTTCCTGGGAGCTTCCCTGCTGCCAGCTCTTGGCTCCACACACTTTGCTTTATTTACCCAGTGCCAGCTCCCAGCGTAGGAATAAACCGTGGGGCCGTGCCAGTTCTCTGTGTGAATGCAAGAGCCTGAATACAGAGGAATTCAAATTAAATATAAATTAATTACAAAGGGCTAAAATATTTGGGAGTTTAAACCAGAAGAGTTATTCAGAAATTTATGGCTGGAAACACCAGAATGATCAGGCTGGATCAAGCTGGGAATGCTGCTTGTCCAGGAGAGGATTTCTAGCAGGAGACACCAGTAGTTTCTTAAAAAAAAGGAGTAAAAATTTCTATAACAGCCAACCAGATTTAACAGAGGCACAAAGAACTGTTTAATTAATAGATATTCTGTAAAGGTTTACACTTTTTGAGCAGTGACTGTTGGTGCCTCTCCCCTGCAGTGGTGTCACCCCGAGAGGTGCAGCACGGCTGTTTTCACCTCTTGGTGGAATTAAAATCAAATTAATTTGAATTAATAAACCCAAACCTGACTGTGATGAGAAAGAAAATCAAATAATGATTTGTGAGCTGGCCTGAGCACGCACAGAGGATTGGGATCCTGGAATTTGGGTTGGAAGGGACCTGAAATCTCATCCAGTCCCACTGGCCCAGGGGGCTTCAAGGGAAAATTCCAGGGATCCAAGGGACAGAAAAAAAAATCCATGTGGGACAGAAAATCCAAATTCCAGTCCAGTCATGCCTAAGGGAGGATTCAGGAATTTAAATCTGGGGTTTACCAGGTGCTCCCACATCCCTAAGGATGAGCCAGTGCCTCATGCAGGGAGGAGCAACCCCAGGACCCAGCCAGGAGTTTCTTCTTGAGCTCTCTGACCTAATAAATACCCCTGGCTTGTCCTCAATTATGGAATTGTTTAATTAACAGATATTCTGTGCAGGTTTACACTTTCTGAGCAGTGACTGTTGGTGCCTGTTCCCAGCTCCTGCTCCCCTGCAGTGGTGTCACACCGAGAGGTGCAGCACAGTTGTTTTCACCTCTTGGTGGAATTAAAATCAAATTAATTTGAATTAATAAACTCAACCTGACTGTGAAAACAAAGTTTTTGCAAAGCACTGAGAGCAAGTAGAACAGCTGAGGTGACACAGGGGAGATTTGATTTTTCCAGGAAAGATTTCCAACCTGAAATCCACTTTTTTTTTTTTAAATTCTGAATGCATGAAACTGAAAAATTACAATGTTTCCTCCCAAACCCAAAACTCAACAGTTTTTACCACAATACTGCTGCTTGGGGTTTTTTTTTCAAGGTTTTTCTAAAACACAGAAAAATCAGGATGAGAAAAGCTTTTTATAAATGTCTGGAGACGTTTATTCAATCTATAAATCCAAATCTCTCTGGATTCGGAGCTGTCCAAATTGCAGACAATGTGAGTTTAACAATGGGCTTGATCTTTAAAAAATAACTTTTTCCAGGACACAAATTTCAGTGCAGAACTGAGCCTGCAAAATAAGAAAGTTTAGGTTCAAGCAGAGAAAATCCAGATGCTCTTTAAAGAGGCAATTTCCTATTTTTAGATTTTTTTTCCTTGCTTCCTACCAATATCAAGGCAGTTTTATGAGAGGGCAGCGTAGTAGAAAATATCTAAAATGAGCCAGGAAGGTAAAAAAAGTTCATTTTCAAAAAAAAAAAAAAAAAAAGGGGGAAATTCACTGTACAGGCAGAAATTCTGCCTGGAAATCAACCCCAAAAAAGGGTGAAATTCACTGTACAGGCAGAAATTCTGCCTGGAAATCAACCCAAAAAAAGGGTGAAATTCACTGTACAGGCAGAAATTCTGCCTGGAAATCAACCCAAAAAAAGGGTGAAATTCACTGTACAGGCAGAAATTCTGCCTGTGGAGCTCAGCACCTTCTAAGACTCTTGAGAATTGAATTCAGAGGGGAAAATAAAATTTTCCTGTTGCCAGCCAGGCTCCAGCAGGAGCCTCCTCCCCACTGAGGTGCAGCCACACCTGTGAGAACAAAAACAAAAAACAGGAGCAGAACCCGCCCCAGCACGGTTCACTTATGAGCAGGAACAGCTCAAAAATGAATTTATGTCTTTTATCCCTCCAAAATGCCCGGTTTTGGAAGGTAGATGTTCTGTTAAAGCAGTGATTTTTGTGTATTTAAGGCCAAAAAAAGCAGATTTCTGCAGAAGGTACAAGCAGGCAGCAAGGGGGATGTGTGGGGTTGTCACCCTGCTTCATCTTGCTCTGGAATATATTAAATATTACCAATATAATCAATATAATAAATTGACTTTTCAGCAAGAAAAGGTTAATTGAGAGCAGAGCATATCTGGAGAGAAGGGCTGGTTCAGGATTGTGAACTCCTGGCTTTTGAGGAATTAAATTAAATGCTGAATTAATCAGAATTCAAACACCTATTTTGAGGTCAGACTCAGGCACCACGAGCAGGGAAAGAAAAACTCATCCAAGCTGAAATATCCCCCCAAAAAGTTGAATATTTGATGGAAGAAGAGCTAAAAATGTTGATTATTTGGCTCTGCCAAACAAGACCTAAAGGTGCTGTAAAGTTTTTGGTGGTCAAAGCAGGAAAGGATCCGATGGAAAATATTTCTGCAGATTTTTTAGGATCTTAGGAACAGGGATTTGAACCCCAGCCTACCTGAAATACAGGATGAGGTGCATCCAAAGGGATCTCCTGGAGCCAAAATTGATTCTCCAGAGCCCAAATAATTCCAATTTTTGTCACATGGCTCCAGAGCACCTTTCTAAAAGCAGCACTACAACAACTGTGTGTGTTTTTAGCAATTTTCTCTCTAAAAATAGCCACGTACATTTACTCCAGTTTTGTGTTGCAGGGTGTGTCTTTTGTAAGAATTCAAACCTTCCAGGAGGACAGCCAAAAAGAGATTTATTCACCTGCATCTCCAGCAGATTCTGGTGGCCAAGGAGTAAAATTAACAACGCCAGGACTAATTGGACCTCTGGAAAAATTCCCTTGGTTCCAAAGCACATCCAGCTCCAGAGGTGTTGGATTCACAGGGATGAGAAAATCCCTTCAAATCCAATCTTGGGATTCATGGGGCTGAAGGAGCCTTTTTGTAGGGGAGAAGGGTAAAAAAATAATCCAATTTTTGAGCTGATGACAGAAGGAGAGCCCTGAGGTGTTGCCAGGCCCTTTAACCCTCCACTCCAGGTTTGGTTTCATCTGCTGGAAATGCAAATTCCAACGCTGGAATTTATCCTGGATGAGTTCCTCAAGTCCCCAGGAGCACAAATACTACACCCAGTCAGCTCCATTTGCCCAGGATTCCACATCAGTGTCACAATTAATCTTTAACCAGCTCTATACATTCCTTAGGCCAGCAGATATTGCATAATTAACCTATAAAAAAAGCACCAGACGAGCAGTTAAATATTGCTAAATATGCCAGAGATGCATTAAAGGTGCTGCAGAAGGGATTTCAAAGAGCCCAGGTTGTAAATTCTGCTCAGATAAGTTGTTCTACAACCAGGGAACACCTCGGTGGAGTTTCCAGGCAGGGATGGGAATCAACTCCAAGGAAGGGAATTTTTATGGCCAGGAAAACACCAGGAAGTTGGGGGGCAGCCCTGCCCCTCACAGGTGATCCTCTGCAGCATTAAAAACTTACTTTGGAATTAAAAACTTGCATTTCAAAGCCTCCAACTGGAGGCAGCTTTGTTTCTGTTGCTGGACAACACCAGAGCCACACATCCCCTCTTTGTTCCAACCCTCTCAGGAGCCAAAAAAAAGTGGAAAAAAATAAAAAAAAAATTGACCCAGACACTGAGTAATGCGAGTGCCCTGCGCTGATAACCATAATTAAAGCTCCAACTAACAGAGGAATAATGCAAATGAACCATTTCCACCCCACAATCTTAATTGTGCTGGTGGAGAGGCATCCCCACGCCCTCAACAAATCAAATTTAAATGCTGGGAGATGACATAAGTGGCAGAACAATCACAGGAGTGTGAGCAGGAGACTCTGTTCCAGCTCTGGCTCTCCCACAGCCACACTTTGTCCCAGCTGGGACCAGGCTTCCTTGTGAAACAGTTCATTTAAGGATTTTTTTTTTTTTTTTTTTGGGGGGGGGGGTTTAACTGTGATAAATGGGAATTATGTACTGTCAGTTTATGTAATTGTTACACAACTGCACGGACTTCAAAAGTATTCGTGTGGTCACAAAATTATAATATTTAAAAACCTGGAAAAACCGGTCAAAATTTTAATAGATGGGTTACCAGCTCCAAAAAAGGGCTGTGAAATTCAGCTTGTCAAGATTTCAGGATCATTCCTTTATCCATGAGGGAGACAATTCCCTGAGCTGAGCACGGCAACAAAACCACAAACAGGTCCCACTCCCTTTTGTTTTTTTTGGTTTTTTTTTGGTTTTTTTTCCCCAGGCTTTAAAATCTGCTGCCACCTTTTATCCTTTGCATCACCCGAGAGTTTTATCCTCTGAAGATTATCTGGAGTTGCCATGCAAGTGGCAACATTTATTATTGTGGCACAAAGTGTTTCAGGTTATTTATAGGTCCTAAAGCCAACACAAGTGTCCTGCCCCAAAGCCAAGGCTGGGATATTCTTATATTTTTTTTTTTTTTAAGGGTTTGAAAGCCCCAAATTCTCCAAGGAGGGTTGAAAATCCTATTATTGGAACGAGTAAGAATAATCAAGTGTTTACTTGTAATACCTTGACTAAACACCACGGCCTGCACTAATTCCACTCTGCTCTTAAAGATGCCAAAAAAGAAAAAAAAAAGGCAAACAAAGCAAACAAAGCAACTCTGGAAACTTTTTCCTGCTTTTTGGGGTTTGTTTTTCTTGGTGTCAAAGCCTCAGAACTCACCCAGAAAGCATCACTGGTGTGGATTATTGCCATTATCCAGCTGGGATGGAGCAGAGGAACTGGCCATTATTGTTGTTTGGTGTTAAAGAAACCAGCTGGATCTTCAAGAGGAGGCAGCACGGGTGTTTTCCCCACCCAAAAAATCCAAAATTTGGAGTTTTTTTGCCTCCATGAGTTTACAGCAACTCCAAAGCTCTCTCTCACATCTCTGCTGAGCTCAGGTTCAGGTAGAAAAGGCCAACAGCTCCTTAACTGAAGTAATTTAGCCCTAAAAGCACCCAAAAGTCTTATTTTCAATTAAAAATATGCTGACATTTATTATTTTTTATTCATCCAGCCTTGTACAGAAAGCATCCTGGGGGTGAGCTGGTTGTTCCTCTCCCCACGAAGGTGCACAGCAGTTCCCCTCTAGTTTTTTGGGATTTTCCTGTTCAGTTTTTTGGGATTTTCCTGTTCAGTTTTTTGGGATTTTCCTGCTCTTGGCAGCCCCAGAAAAACCTCTCCAGATTCCCAGCCCTACCCAGGCAGGTGAACTCCCCCCTGCTCCACTTCCCTGCCCTCACTTCCAGGCAGCTGGGAGGTGGCTCCTCCTCGGTTCAGGGTGTTAAAAGTTATCCAAAATAAAGATACATTCTTTAGATCTGTTTCAAATACCTCGCCCTCTGGGGTTTGGTTGGTTTTTTTTCCTCCTCTCTCCTGTGGGAATGCCAGAACAGCTCTCCAGGATGTGAACAAGGGGATTTGTTTTTTGGTTTTTTGTTTGTTTTTTTACAGCCTGGAACCTGTGGGGTCACTGCTTTTCCTCGGTGCTGGTGGGGAATGCAGGATTCCACACCTCCAGGAATCCACCCGGACACAGCAGAATACCCCAAACACCTCCCCAAGAATAAAACCTGCAAACCAACCACCCCTTCCAGGAGGAACCTCTGGGTAATTCCTGCATCCCATCGAAGTTCTCAAAGCTGCTGCTCTCCTCAGCAGTGGCTTAAAAAGGTACTAAAAAGCCATTGCTCCCCTCCCCCCGAGTGTTATTTTTAACCGGGATGATTTCAGTGATCCCATTTACAGCCCCACAGCTGTAACAGGCTGCAAGGACAGGAATAGGTGGCTGAGATTAAGGCGGAAAAAAATCGGGAATTTCTCAAACCGGCTTTTTTTTTTTTTTTTTTTTCTCCCAAACCAAAACCAAA